>CM053505.1:47173916-47290389 GCA_028627145.1 Eidolon dupreanum
AAAGAAAGAAAGAAAGAAAGAAAGAAAGAAAGAAAGAAAGAAAGAAAGAAAGAAAGAAAGAAAGAAAGAAAAAATAAAACTACAATATGATCCACATGATTCCCTTTGGGTATATACCCAAAGTAATTGAAAGCAGGGACTTGAACAGATATTTGTATACTAATAGTCAGAGTAGCATTATTCACAATAGCCAAAAATGGAAATAACATAAATATCCATCAATGAATGAACTGACAATCAGAATGTGTTTTATACATATAATAAAATATTCAACCTTAAAATGAAGTTAAATTCTATTACATGTTACAACATGAATGAACCTGAAATCTTTAGCTAAGTGAAAGTGAACTAACCCAGAAACAAAAGGACAAATATTGTGCCATTTCACTCACATAAAATATCTGGAGTAGTCAAATTCATGGAGACAGAAACTAGACTATAGTCAGGTATGGCTTAATGACATGGATATGTCTGAGAAATATTATTGTGTGAACATCATAGAGTGTCCTTACACAAACCTAGATGGTATAGTTTACTGCAGATCTAGGCTATATGCTATAGCCTTTTGCTCCTGGGCTATAAATCTGTTCAGGATTTTAGTATACTAAATATTATAGGCAATGATAACACAATGATAAGTATATATGTATCTAAACATATTTAAACTTAAAAGGGTAGAGTAAAATATGGTATAAAGGATAAAGTGTGTGCATGCCTGTGCACACATACACATGTATTGTGAGGGTTGGGGAGGGCTACAGAGGAAGGTGCCCTTGCAGAGGGAGTAGATGTCAAGAGGAAGAAGGAAGGGAGAGAGGAAAGGAAGATAAGAGGAGAAAAAGGGAGAACAGAGATCAAAAGAGACCTAGAGAAAGAAAACTGGAGATTAGAAATCATAAAAAGGAGGAGGAGTAGAGTGAGGAAGATAGAGGGAAAAGAAGAGAGAGAAAGAATTGGGAACAAGAGGAAAAAGAGATAAAGAGAATGAAGGGAAACAAAGTTGAGTTTACTCACGTGTGTGTGTGTGTGTGTGTGTGTGTGTGTGTGTGTGTGTGTGAATGCATGAGTGTTGAGTGCAGAAGTAGGCACATGGTGGGTGGACATCATGCTGAGCCTTCTCATCTATTTCAACCACCCAGTGCTAGCAGTAATTTCAACATCTCAATTGGGTCTAGTCTTTTCTTTCAGCATTGCAAAGAAAATTTTTGCTTATAATCTATCATAATCTTATGGAACTACTATTGTATATGTGATACTTCATATACCAAAATTTCATTATGTGGTACGTGACTGTAATGGTTACCAGGAGCTGGAGGGAAGAGAGATTAGGGAGTACAGAGTTTCAATTTTGAAAGATAGGAAAGTTCCAGAGGATTGTAGTGATAGTTTCACAACAATGTGAATATTGCTAATGTTACTAAATTGTACACTTAAAATGGTTAAATTATTACCATCAAATAATTGATGCTATAGGAAGAAAGCATCATTTAATGTGGAAAGGTCTAGAAAAAAGATGAGAAAACAATTGATCAAGTGAAATTGATTTGGAATAAAGAATATATGAATAGGAACAGGAGAGACTAGGCAAAAATTAATGAAGCAGGAATTTGTGTGAGAAAAATAGGCAAGATTTATTTTTTGTTCAGATTTTATGTTATTTTCATTGTTATTTAAAATTAGAGTTGACAGTCAATATTATTTTGTAATAGCTTCAGGTGTACACTATAGTAGTTAGACATTTATATAATTTATGAAGTCACTCCCTGGCAATATACATAGTTATTATGATATTAGTGATTACAAAATACTGTAAAAATAAAATTAATAGGTGAGGAAGCTTACATAAATTATATTATATGTAAAGGAGAAGTTGTCTGTTGAGTGTAGGAGAGCAGGGCTGAAACTTGGGTTTGCACTTGGCAAAAGGATTGCTGTATGTTTTAGAAGAAATTCTCTAAATAATTCATAGATACATAGATATATTTTTGTTGTTTTTCCTTAGCAGAATTCAACAGTAACATGTTATCAATAATTTATTAGATACCATTAGAACATTTAGATGATTAATTTGGGAAATCCAAACATGCTTGTGCAAAGAACTGGTTTGTATTTCAATAATCCAATACTCCAGCAGAGGGACATCTTGAGTTAAAAATTAACACAGCAGCACTGGAAGAAGTGTCAGTATTATAAAAGAAAAAAAATATTTTTATTAAATATCAATGTATTTAATATGCTCTATGACCATTGAAGCTTACTTATTTTTCAAAATATAAATAGAATTAATGCTTGGAACTTACCAGTTACATCAGTAAGATTGTTGGTAATTACATATAACATGTCTTAATTTTTCTGTTTGGATATAACATGTATTATGTCCAATACTGACCACTATTTTTTTTTCCTTCCATTTTATACAATTTATGCCCCTTTCTCATTATAAGTAGTACCAAATTAAAGAAATGGGAGTGTTTGATAATGAATGACGTATTTATAGCTTTATCTTTCTCAATACTATCAATCAACCTTTAATAGCTTTTTTTCATTTAATTGAAAAAAAATTGCCACACAGAAATAGAAGTTTTAAATTAGATCTTTTTACATTTTGGGAAACTGGTTGTATTATTTTATTAGCTTTTTTATTTGAAAAAAATTTAGTGCTTATTTCAATAAATATTATATGAATAAATAAAACAGAACAGTTAACATGTTACAGAGTTGTGTTTCTAACAATAAAATGTTTTACATAATAACCAAATTACAGGATAAAAATAATACAATTAAATTATATATCTTCTCACAGTTTTGGTTAGACAACATATATGATAATTAACAATTTCAGATTTGAATATTGTCACAGTAATTTACCCAGCCTTCAGATATTGTTTGTTAAACTGGAGAAATATGTGTTGAGTAACACATATTATTATTATTCAGGCACCTATGCTTTAGGTTCTGGGGATACAGCTGTTAAAAAAAGTAGACAAAACTCTGTGCTCTCATAAAGTTTACATTGTTTTCATTTTGCTCCTCAAAAGAATCCAGAATTGTCACTGCAATGTCTTTTGGAAAATGATAATAAAGGGGACAAAATTTGAAAGCATTTGTTCATTTATTTAAAAATCAGAACAGACTGAGGTTAGAAACATGGAGGAGTGAAAGATGTCCCCAGATCTCTCCCCTTGAAAAAACAAAAAGCTGAATATCTAAAACTGAACAACTTGCACACAAGCACGTCAAAGCAAGAGATCTGTGAATAAAAGCTACCACAGGTCAGAACCCCAAGAGTCAGACAATAGACTGGGAGGGAAAAAAAGAGATTACCTCATGCAAACAGAACTCTCTGCAGGAGGAGAGGGTGTAGAGAAAGTGTGCTGGGTTTCCTGAAAGCACTGTATGGGAGAGCTGTGAGTTCCATCTAACGGCAATTCCCAGGGATCAGAGAAGAAAACAGAGAAGTGGGGATGGCATAGAAGCCACAGTTGCAAAATAGGAGGCTGAGCAGAAGCCCCCATCCCCTAACCCAGAGGACCCCTCCCACCATATGCTCCAAGATATAACACAGCAAAGTCCCAGAAAATCTGAGCAAACATTATTGAAACAATCAAAACTATCACTAACACTGACAGGGACTGAGACTGAGGATAGCAAGCAGGATTGAATATCTATAAGACAAAAAAGACATTTTTACAAAGATTCTTAGATGTCACCTACTGGAAATCAAAAGAAAAATGTCTTCTTTGCAACAGGCTAAAGAGAGATCTTTATATAATAAATCTTCTTCCTGGAAAAAAAGCAGAATATGCTTCCATTAAGGTCCAAGTGAAGTAATAGTCCATTAAACACCATGAACAATCAGGGTAACAAGGCAGCACTGAAAGAAAGAGGAAAATCCCCAGAAAATAAACTTACAAACATAGAAATATGTGACTTAAATGTCAGAGAATTCAGGATGGTACTCCTGAAAAAAACACAGTGAATTCTAAAACGATACATATCAACAATTTCACGAATTGAAAAAAAACAAGTAGATCAGCAAAATCAGTTCTTTAACAAGGAGATTGAAACTCTCAAAAAGAACCAAGTAGAACTTCTGGAGATAAAGAACACAGTGAAAGAGATGAAAAATAACAAACTTCAGATATAGAGTAAAGGAGTAAAGGAGCAGTGATATCAAAGACAGAAATCTAGAAATAAATCAGGAGGAAAAAGAGAAAGAATGAAAAATGAAAAATAATAAAATAGAAATACAAGAACTAGCTGATGCCATCAGGAAAGGAAACATAAGAATAATGGATATTCTCAAATAAGAGGAAAAGGAGCAGAGTTTAGAAATCATTTTCAGACAAAGAGCTGATGAGAATTTTCCAAATCTAAGGAAGGAACTGGAACTTGGAATTCAAGAAGTCAGCAGAACACCCAATTATCTCAACCCAAAAATGCCTTCTCCAAGACACATTGTATTAAAATTATCAAAAATGAATGACAAATAAAGATTCTCAGGGCAGCCGGGGAAAAGAAAATGGTAGCCTATAGAGGAAAACTCATTAGATTACCATTAGATGTCTCAGCACAAACCTTATAAGCGAGAAAGGAGTGAAATCAAATATTCAAACTATTGATTGGAAAGAACTACTAGCCAAAAAATAATGTATCTGACAAAGCGCTCCTTTACATATGAAGAAGAAATAAAGACCTTTTCAGACATTAAAAAAAAATGAGGAAATTCTCCACTACACAGCAAGCATTACTGTAAATATTGAAAGGGATATGCTCACCTAAAATAAAATAAAATAAGTAAAAAATACATGAATAGGAGTAAGGTGACAAACAGGCAGATAGAAGCAGAAGAATGGAACTGTTATTAAGAACAGGACATTATAATCTTAAACAATAAGAAGAGATTTGCTATTGCAAGATAATAATGAATATTAAGCATACATAGGGATAGATTGAGAAAAATTAACAGAAAAAGGGATGATTCAAAGATTCAGTTTCAGAAAGAGGAATGGATATAAGGCACACAGAGAAGAAAATGGACTATCCTATATATATAAATATCCTATACATATTCATAATGATAACCACACACCAAGACACAGAACAGAAGTATATAACATAAAACAAGAAGGACCAGAGGGAAAAAACAAATAATCAGATGAAAAAAAATGGTCAAGGAAGAAATGGAAACACCGAGCTACCAGAAAGCAAAAGAAAAAATGGCTATAAGAAGACTTCATATTACAATAATCATCTGAAATGTAAATGGACTGAACTCACAAATAACAAGGCACAGAGTTGCAGATTGGATCAGAAAACAAAACCCAACCACATGTTACCTTCAGGAGACACATTACAGTTTCAAAGGTAAATATAGACTCAAAGCAAAAGGGTGGAAAATTATGTTTCAAGCAAATGGCATTCAGAAAAAAGCAGAAATAGCGGTATTAATATCAGACAAAATAGACTTCAAAATAAGAAAAAAAGATAGATACAGAGGGACTTTATAATAATAAGTGGACTCACATGCCAAGAAGATATAACACTTATTAATATCTATACTCTCAATCAGGGAGCCCCAAAATATGTAAAGCAATTACTAACAGAACTAAAGGGAGAAACAGATCAAAACACTATCATAGTAGAGGACCTAATTACCTCACTGTCGGATATGGACAGATAATCCAAACAGAAAATCAATAAGGAAAAAATATCTTTAAATGATACATTAGACCAACTGGACATAATTGATATTTTCAGAGCTTTTCATTCCAAAACAGTTGCTTCCACATTCTTCTCTAGTGTGCATGGAACATTCTCAAAGATTGTCCACATACTGGGATACACAGATAGCCTTAACAAATATGAGAGGGTTGAAATTATACCAACCTTATTCTCTGATCATAATACTTTGAAGCTGGAAATCAGCTGAAAAAAGAAAGTGGGAAGAATCACAAGTACACGGAGATTAAACAGCATGTTATTGATGAAAAACTGAATCAGAGAAGAAATAAAAAGTGAGATCAAGAGATGCATAGAAACATATGATAATGATAGTACAACATATCAAAACTTTTAAGACATGGCAAAAGCGGTCATAAGAGGAAAGTTTGTCAGTACAGACCTATCTCAAAAAACAAGAGCAAGCCCATATACACAACCTGATGCTTCATCTGTAAAAACTAGAAAAAGAACAATATAAAGAGCCTAAGTCAGCAGAAAGAAAGAAATAATCAAAATTAGAGCAGAATTAAATGAAATTGAAAACAAACAAAAAAATAGAAAAAATAAATGCAACAGAAATCTGGTTATTTGAGAAGGTTAGTAAAATTGATGAACCCCTGGCTAGACTAACTAAAGAACAAAGAGAAAGGACACAAATAAACAAAATGAGGGATAAAAGAGGAGAAATGATAACAGACACCACAGAAATACAAAGGATCATACAAGAATACTATGAAAATTATATAACACCAAATTTAATAATCTAGAAGAAATGGTGAAGTACTGAGAAAAATGCACCCTTCAAAAACTGAATCAAGAAAAACTGGAAAATCTCAGTAGAATAATCAGCAGTATGGAAATTGAAACAATCATCAAAACCCTACCAAAAAATAAAAGTCCTGGAACAGATGGCTTCATTAATGAATTCTACCAAACATTCAAAATTTAATACCTATTCTCAAACTCTTCAAAAAAATAGAAAGACAGGCACATTTCCTAATTCATTTTATGAAGCCAATATAACCTGATATCAAAACCTGCTAAAGATAGCAAAAAAAGGTAAACTATAGACCAATATCTTTTATGAATACAGATGCAAAAATCCTAAATAAGATACTAGTGAACCAAATACAGCAACATATTAAAAGGATTATTCTCCACAATCCAGTGGGCTTCATCCCAGGAGTATAAGGATGGTTCAATATACGCAGATTGATTAATGTTATGCACCACATAACCGAGTTAAAGATTAAAAATTGTATGATCATATCAATAGATGCAGAAACAGCCTTCAACAAGATACAAAATCCATTTATGATCAAAACTCTTAATAAAATCAGTATAGAAGGAAAGTACCTTAACATAATAAAGATCATATACCACAAATATTCAATCAACATACTGAATGGTGAAAAACTAAAAACATTTCCTCTAAGATCAAGAACAAGTCAAGGCTGTCCACTATCACCACTGTTATTCAGTACAACACTGGAGCTTCTGGCAAGAGCAATCAGGCAACAAAAAGATGTAAAAGCCATCCAAATAGGAAATGAAGAAGTCAACCTATCACTATTTGCAGATGACATGATTCTCTATATAGGAAACCATAAAGACTCCACAAGAACACTATTAGAAACAATAATTAAATATAGTAAAGTTTCTGGATACAAAATTAATGTTCAAAAATCCATAATGTTCCTATACTCTAAGAATAAAGTGTCAGGAAAAGAAGTGGAACAAATAATTCTTTTAATTGTAATAACAGCAACAAAAAATGCAGGAATATATCTAATGAAATATGTGAAGGACCTATATAATGAAAACTATAATACCCTATTAAAATAAACTGAAGAAGATACAAAGAAATGGAAAGATATCCCATGTTCTTGAATTAGAATGATCAACATAGTTAAAATGACCTTATTACCTAAAACATTATTTAGATTTAATGCTATCCCCTTCAAAATCTCATTAGCATTTTTTTTTAAAAGGAATAGAACAAAAAATTCTAAGATCCGTATGGAAACACAAAATACCCGGTACTGCCAAAGCCATCCTGAGAAAAAGAAAGAGGCTGGAGGCATAACTCTACCTGATTTCAAATTATACTACAAAGTGACAATAATCAAAACATGATACTCACAGAAAAACAGACACACAGACAAGTAGAACAGAATTATGAGTCTAGAAATAAACCCATATCCATATGAGCAAATAATTTTCAACAAAAGAGCCAAAAACATGCAGTGGAGAAAGGAAAGCCTCTTCAATAAGTGGTTCTGGGAAAACTGGAAAGCTACCTGCAAATGAATGAGTCTATATCGTTGTCTATCACCACACACCAAAATTAACAAAAATGTATTAAGGACCTGAATATAAGTCCTGAAACCATAAAATGCATAGAAGAAAACATAGGAACTAAACTCAAGGATCTAGAACTTAAAGAGGATTTTATGAATTTGACCTCAAAGGCAAGGGAAGTAAAAGCAAAAATAAATGAATGGGACTACATCAGACAAAAAGCATTTGCACAGCAAAATAAACCAACAACAAGGTAAAGAAACAAACATGTGAATGGGAAAAAATATTTGCAAGCAACACCTCGGATAAGGGTCTAATATCCAAAATATACAAAGAACTCATACAACTCAATACAACAAAAAACAAAAACTCCAATTAAAAAATTTGTAGAAGATTTGGACACTTCTCCCAAGAAGATATACAAAGGGCCAACAAACATATGAAAAGATGCTCATCATCATTAAATATTAGGTTAATGTAAATCAAAATTACGAGATACCATCTCACCCCTGTTAGAATAGCTGTTATCAACAAGACAAATAATGACAAATGTTGGAGAGGTTGTGGAGAAAAAGGAACTCTCATGTACTGCTGGCGAGACTGCAAATTGGTACAGCCACTATGGAAAACAGTATGAAAGTTCCTCAAAAAATTAATAAATGATCTACCAGGCATTTATCCCAAAGACTTGATAAATCATATCCGAAAAGATATATGCACATTGTTGTTCATAGCAACATTATTCACAGTGGCCAGGACATGGAAGCAACTGAAGTGTCCTACAAGAGACAGCCGGATAAAGAAGCTGTGGCACATATATACAATGGAATATTACTTAGTCATCAAAAGCTATGAAATACTGCCATTTGCAAGAATGTGGTTGAACCTTGAGATAATCATTCTAAGTGAAATAAACCAGACAGAAAAAGTTGAAAACCACATGATATCATTTATAGGTGGGATATAAACCTAAAAGCAACAAATGAACAGGATAAATAAACAGAGACTAATGAACATGGACTAGTAGTTACCAGAGTGCAGGTGGGGAGAGGAGAAGGGTTAGGTAGAATGGATGAAAAGGGTGAAATGTGCAATGAGAGAATGAAATCTTACTATGGATAGTATACATACCCTGATATATATATACATATACATACATACACACATATATGACTTATTGTTAAGTTATACACCTGAAACCTACTAGATTTAATCAACCAATGTCATCATAATAAAAAAAAAATTAAAGGAAAAATAAAGAATAAGGCCAGATCCCTTCTCTCACTGTGTAGGAGGCTTCTCTCATTCTTCACAGCAGAAGACTGAAGTTTTACATTTTCAGCAGGGTAAAACAGAGTTTCTTCATCTAGGATGGTGCACAAGGTAAAACTAAATGTGGGATAGTGTATTAAGAAGAGGAAAATTAAGTGAAAGCTTTTATAACTACCTACAGAATACTGACAGTCAAGCCCATGTTCTTTAAGCAAAAGACTGTGAGAGAGTTATCTTAGCAAGCTGATCTGTCCAAGAGAAAAGATTTAAAGACATTAATGGCCTATGATTTCCCAGCCAAATGGCCTTATAATAAAGGTCACATTTGACAAAATACAGTTGAGACAAAGTTGTGTAGATATCCTAGAAACTTGAGTAAAATGTGTGTGAAGTGACATGCATGAAAAAAAAAAAAACATAATACTAGAAGTCTACTTCATAGAGGAGAACACTTGAGAAAAATAAATTCCAGAAAGAGAGGACAAAAAGAATAAAGGGTTAGAAATTATCAAACAAGCACTAAAAGAAAAACTTCACAGAACTTAATGAAGAACTTATATTTCAAAATTGAAAGTCTTACTAAGTAACCAGCACAATGAATAACAACAGTTTCGCACAAAAAACCATAATCATAAAATTTTGGTATACTGTGGGCAAAGAGATATTGAGCGCTTTTAGAGAGAAATGAAAGGCTAAATTTCTCACTAAATTTTAAGAACGAAATGAAAGGCTAAATTTCTAACTAAATTTTAAGAAATGAAAGGCTAAATTTCTCACTAAATTTTAAGAACGAAAATAGTTTGGTTGGTTAGTTGGTTGGTTGGTCGGTTGGTTATTTATTTATTTATTTATTTGTTTATTTATTTATTTAGAACTAGTATGTTTCAGTCTCAACAGTTACACTTTGAAATAGATGATTATTGACTATGCCTTCAAAATTCTTAGGGGAAATTATTTTCCCTGAATAATTCTCCGTATGGCTAAATTATCAATTAGTTAAGCAAAAGTAGAATAAAGGCATTCTGAAACATGCAAGGTTCTAAATAATGTTTTCGTTCATGCATTCATTTTCTCCTTGAGAATATGCTCTACCGAAACATGGGAGTATATCCAGAAACAAATAAACATTGTATCTAGAAAGCAAGGGATCCAACATGAAATAGAGGCAGACGGAAGTCTCGAGATGATGACAAAAAAAGATTTCAAGAAAGAGTTGTGCAGTAGACATACTTAATAGACTATCCAAACTGGAGAAGCAAATGATCACAAGTAATATCTCTTCTAAAAGGAGAAATAAATTAAATCCAAATGTGGTCAAACATATTGAGAGAACACTTATGTAGTCAATTTGCAGATAAATTTCTTATAGAAAAATAAGCTGACTGACAAAAAAGCTCACCAATAATTATCTTTTCAAAACTGCAGATGAAAAATCACAAGAAAGTAAAAGAAAGTCTATTGAATGACTGATTGGTAAATAGAATTAATTATAATACTATAAACCCTGAATATTAATTTAACCTGAATTGATATGGGTCAATTGTGGTGAGGGGAGAGGAATGTGCTTATGCAGATAATGTAATTTGGGGAATTTTTCACATAAAGACAATAAGCAGTGACTAACACTGGAAAATCAAGAAAAATCAACTATATAGTCATGTTATTTAGTTATGGAAATGTTAAAAATCTCAGTTAAAATAGTTGATAATATTTGCTTCTGTGGAGCTTAGAGATGTGAGAGACTTGGGCAGCTACAGAACACTATATATTTGTATAGACATATAAAACAAGCTCTATGAAACTATTTAGCCCCATGATCTATGTACATTATATATGTACAAGTTCAATAAAAATAAAATAAATTTTTAAAAATTGGGTCAATCAGGCATGTAAATATATTGTGGCCTAGTAAAGATCTATGAATTTGTTTTTTTATAAAGGTTATATTAATGCATTTTGATGATATTTACAAAATCTGTGATAGTATATAAGGTTTATAAACTAAGGAGGTTTTGTCTTTAAGTTACATCTTCTCCAGAAAAGAACAAAGAATACTTGTTTTTTTGACAGTGTCTAATGAAAGAGTTGTATGCATATTCATTGAATATTATTGATAGAATCCTGGGATTGGAAATGGACACATATATCATTTAGTTTAAATTTATTAACTTGACAAATATTGTTTGTAATATGCTGTCAAATTTGCATTAGATATTGAAAATTCAAAAAAAAAAGGAAATAAGGTTATGGCCTTTCATGAGCTTAAAGTCTAATTCAGTATTTCCCTACTTCCTCTACCTCCTATTTTTTGAATGGGAGCAGGTATGAGACTTGAGAAATATAGATAAATTATAAAGTATAATGTAACAAGCACTAATATGCAACTATCTAGGACTTAGAACTGTTAACATTTTTTTATTTGCTTTGTATCTTTTCTCCCATAAGTATACTTTATACAAAAATTCACAAGTGATATAATATTAAATGTTAGTAATAATTATTTATTAACTACCTATTTTCTGCAAGAAAAATTCTGAGTGCTTTTCACACAGTGAATGATATAATCTTCACAACAAACCCATGAGATCAGCACTATAACTATGGCCTTTTAACAACTGAAGAAAGTGAAGCACAGAGAAGTTAATAGCTTGTCCAAGGTCACATGCTTAAAAAGAGGTAGGTGCTAGAGATGAAAATTAAGACGTTTGTTTCCAGCATCTAGGCTTGCAACCATTAACCTGTACTGCCTTGTAATATGTATCATGTTGTATGTACACATTGTCCTTTCATTTAATCAAGGAAAATAATTAAAGCACCTTTAATTATAGCATGTAGTCCCATTCTCATTTCTACTTCCCTAGAGTCAAATGCTGTCATGAGTTTATTGTGTATCCTTCCATCCCAGTTTTTACATCTGTATGTATATGTATCCATAAACAATATATGACATTGTTTTACTTTGTCAATTTATACAAATGGCACACTTAATTTAGGTATTAACTGAAATTTATTAATTTCATTTAATATAAATTTTTAAAAATCTATTCATGTTGATATATAAGTATTATATATACAACCTTCCCCCTATTTGTTGGCATTTAGATTTTTTTTTCTCAGATACATGGTTCCTTGTTCTCAAATGTATAATGGTGGATAATATATAGTTAGTGAAAACCATTTAGGTAAAGTGATTGGAACAAAATTCAAATTGTAGTGATTTAGATGCTGAAAGTAAAGAAACAGAATTATATAGTACAAACAAGATTTTCAATACATGTATATGAAGTAAAGAGGAGAGAATTAGGATGAGAACTAAACACAGATATGGGTCAAGAAGAAATTTATTTTTAAATGAGAGCAATAAGCATGTTTTGAAGGTCAGTAAGACGGATCCGTTCAAAAGCTAGTGGTTGAACATATAGGGAAACTAATGATTGTGAAAAAGTAATCAGGATTAAGATTCAAAGCACTGAAGCCTCTGAAGGGAGAAGTGATGCCTCTCATAACATAAACATAATGCAGAGAAGAGTGTAATTTCAGATATTAGAATTAGCAGTAAGAGATGGAAGGATTGCTTTAATTATAATGAGAGCAAATAAAAAAAGAAAAAGAGAGCACAAATTTGAAAATGCCAAAAAATTAGTCTATTTAACACCCAATGTTAATAAAAAGATAATGATTGTGAGGCACATTCTAAACTAGTTTGTATGTATTCTCTCATTTAATTCTTATGAAGACATATTTAGATAGGTGCTATTACTATCCCTACATTACAGAAGAAAAACTGAATCACAATAACTTGCTTAAGTTTTTTCAGAGAATTAAGGGTAAAGGTGAGATTTAAACTCAGTCCTTGAAGCTATTCCATTTTAACCATATTAAATTGCCTCCCAAAATAAACCATTCCCATGTAGGAGATAAAGAACGTTTTGTCTTGTTCACACCTTTGCTGCACATATATTAGACTTCCAGTATGACAGTTCTCATTAAAAAAATATATTTTAAAAATTAAATTATAGCAGATACTACAGAAATACAAAGGATCATGCAAGAATAATATGAAAAAGTATATAACACCAAATTTAATAACCTAGAAGAAATGGACAAGTACTTAGAAAGATACAATCTTCCTAGAATAAAACAAGAACTGGAAAATCTAAATAGACCAATCAGCAGTATGGAAATTGAAACAATCAACAAAAACCTACCAAAAGTAAAAGTTCAAGATCAGAGGGCTTTACCAGTGAATTCTACCAATCATTCAAAGATTTAATACCTATTCTCCTCCAACTCTTTCAAAAATATCGAAGAGCAGGCAATACTTTATAACTCATTTTATAAGGCCAATATCACCCTGATACCAAAACCTGGTAAAGATAACACACAAAAAGGAAAACTGCAGACCAATATCTCTCGTGAACACAGATGCAAAAATCCTAAATAAGATACTTTGAATCAAATGCAACAACATATTAAAAAGATTAAACACCATGATCAAGTTGGCTTCATCCAAGGGGCACAGGGATGGTTTAATATATGCAAGTTGATTGATATGATACACCGCATAAACAAAATAAAGAATAAGAATCATATGATTCTATCAATAGATTCAGAAAAAGCCTTTGACAAGATATAGTATACATTTATCATCAAAACAATTAGGGGAATAGGTATAGAAGGGAAGTAACTTAACAAAATGAAGGCTATATATGCCAATTCCTCAGCCAACGTTATACTTAATGGTGAAAAACTAAAAACCTTTCCTCTAAGATCAGGAACAAGATAAGGCTGTCCACTATTAACACTGTCATTCAATATAACATTGGAGGTCCTAGTGAGTGCAATCAGACAAGAGAAAGAAATAAAAAGCTTCCAAATAGAAAATGAAGAAGTCGAACTGTCACTATTTATGTGTGATATGATTCTCTATTGAAAACTCTAAAGACTCCATAAAAACACTACTGGAAACAATAAGCGAATACAGTAGTTTCTGGCTATAAAATCAATGCTAAAAAATTCATAGCATTCTTATACTCTAATAATGAATTATCAGAAAAAGAAGTGGAACAAATAATTTCTATTGCAATTGCAACACAAATAATAAAATACTTATGAATAAATTTAACAAAACATATGAAGGACCTAGATAATAAAAACTATAAAACCTTATTAAAATAAATTGAAGAAGTCACAAAGAAATAGAAAGATATTCCATGTTCTTGAGTTGGAAGCATTAACATAGTTAAAATGACTTTATTATCTAAAGCATTATACAGATTTAATGCAATACATATCAAAATTCCATTGGCATTTTTTAAAGAAATAGAACAAAAAACCATCAGATTTGTATGGAAGCACAAAAGACCATGTATCGCCAAAGGCATCCTGAGAAAAAAGAATGAGGCTGGAAGCATCATTTTCCCTGACTTCAAATTATACTTCAAAACAACAATAAACAAAACGGCATTGTATTTGAAACAAAACAAAACAAAACAAACAACAACAACAAAAAAAAACAGAAAAATGGACCAGTGGAACAGAATCAAGAGTCCAGAAATAAACCCATATTCATATGGACAAAAAATTTTTGACAAAAAAAAAGCCAAAAACATACAGTAGAGAAAGGAAAGCCTCTTCAATAAATGGTGCTGAGAAAACTGGAAAGCCACCTACAAAAGAATGAAACTAGACTGTTGCCTATCACCACACACAAAAACTAACCCAAAATGGATTAAGGACCTAAACATAAGACCGGAATCAATAAAATACATAGAAGAAAGCATAGGAACTAAACTCTTGGACCTTGGACATAAAGAGGATTTTACTTCCTCAAAGGCAGATGAAGTAAAAATAAAAATAAATGAATGACACTACATCAAATTAAAAAGCATCTACATGGCAAAACAAACCCTCAATAAAGCAAAGCGACAACCATCCAAATGGGGTATGATATTGGCAAGCAACACCTCCGATAAGGACATAATATCCAAATTATATGAAGAACTCATACAACTCAATAACAACAAAAAAACAAACAAGCCCATTAAAAAATGGGCGGAGGATCTGAACAACACTTCTGCCAAAAAAACATACAAAGGGCCAACAAATATATGAAAGCATGCTCAATTTCACTAGCTATTAGGAAAATGCAAATCAAAACCAGAATGAGATACCATCTTACACCTGTTACAATGGCTATTATTAACAAGACAAGTAAACACAAGTATTGGAGAGATTACAGAGAAAGAGGAACTCTCATACACTGCTGGTAGGACTGCAAATTGTATAGCCACTATGGAAAACAGTATGGAGATTCCTCTAAAAACTAGGACTTGATATACCATGTGATCCAGCAATCCCTCTACTGGGTATTTACCCTAAAGATTTGAAAATAAATATCCAAAAAGATATTTGAACACCACTGTTCATATCAGCATTATTCACATTGGCCAGGACATAGAAACAACTGAAGTGGCCTACAATTGATGATTGTATAAAGAAGCTGTGGTCCATATATACAATGGAATATTAGTCACAAGAAAAGATGAAATACTGCCATTTGCAACAACATGAATGGATCTTGAAATAATCATGCTAAACAAAATAAACTAGAGAGAAAAAGTTGAAAATAACATGGCATCACTTATACATGGGATATAAACCTAAAAGCAACAAATGAGCAGGACAAACAAACAGAGACTCATGGACATGGACTATAGACTAGTGGTTACCAGAAGACTATAGACTAGTGGTTACTAATGGGGTGAGGAAAGAGGGGGAAGGTAGAAGGGGTAAAGGGGGTCAAATATGGGAGGGTACGGCGAGTGTGAAGTGGGTAAAGGGGATCAAATATATGGTAGCTGAAGGAAACTGGACTTTGAGTGGTGAACACACAATAGAATATACAAATGTCAAATGATAATGTACACCTGAAAATTATGTGATTGTATTAACCAATATTACCCCAATAAACTTAATTTAAAAATAAATAAATAAATAAAATTAAAAAGTAAAAAATGGAAATATTTCCTCTAAAACAAGGACATGGGGAAAATGCTATGTGCAGACAGAGTCAGAGATTGAAGCAATGTGTCTATAAGCCATGAACACCAAGGGTTGCTGGCAACTGCCAGAAGCTAGGAAGAGGCAAAAAATGATTCTTTCCTAGAGCTTTCAGAAGGAGCATGGCTCTGCCAACAACTTGATTTCAGACTTTTAGCTGTACCAGTTTGCAGTTTCACCAGCAGAGTATCAGAGTGTCTGTTCAGATCCTCTGCCTGTTTGTTTTGTTGTTGTTGTTATTGAATTGTATGAGTTTTTTGTATAATTTGGATATTTTGCCCTTATTGAAGGTGTTGCTTGCCAATATCATAGCTCATTTGGATGATTGTCTCTTTGCCTTATTGAGGGTTTGTTTTGTCATGCAGATGCTTTTTAGTTTGATATAGTGCCATTAATTTACTTTTACTTTTACTTCATCTGCCTTTGAGGAAGTAAAACCCTCTTTAAGCCCAAGGTCCAAGATTTCAGTTTCTATGTTTTCTTCTATGTATTTTATTGATTCTGGTCTTATATTCAGGTCCTTAATCCATTTTGAGTTAATTTTGGTGTGTGGTGATAGACAACAATCTAGTTTCATCCTTTTGCAAGTGATTTTCCAGTTTTCTCAGCACCATTTATTGAAGAGGCTTTCCTTTCTCTACTGTATGTTTTTGGCTTTTTTTTTGTCAAAAATTTTTTGTCCATATGAATATGGGTTTATTTCTAGACTCTTAATTCTGTCCCACTGGTCCATGTATTTGTTTTTCTGCAAATACAATGCTGTTTTGTTTATTGTCGCTTTGTAGTATAATTTGAAGTCAGGGAGAGTGATGCCTCTAGCCTCCTTCTTTTTTCTCAGGATGGCTTTGGCGATTCGGGGTCTTTTGTGCTTTTATACAAATCTGATGACTTTTTGTTCTATTTCTTTAAAAAAATGCCAATGAAATTTTGATGTGTATTGAATTAAATCTGTATAATGCTTTAGATAATGAGGTCATTTTAACTAAGCTGATGCTTCCAATCCAAGAACACAGAATATCTTTCCATTTCTTTGTATCTTCTTTGATTTCTTTTAATAGGATCTTATAGATTTTGTTACCTAGGTCCTTCACATGGTTCATTAGATTTGTTCCTAGGTATTTTATTCTTTTTGTTGCAAATTGCAAAACAAATTATTTGTTCCACTTCTTTTTCTGAGAATTCACTGTTAGAGTATAGGAATGCAAAGATTTTTGAACACTTATTTTATATCCAGTAACTTTACTGTATTTGCTTATTGTTTCTAATAGTGTTCTTGTGGAGTATTTAGGGTTTTCAATATAGAGAATCATGGCACCCACAAATAGTGACAGATTGACTTCTTCATTTCCTGTTTAGATGCCTTTTATATCTTTTTCTTCTCTGATTGCACTTGCTAGGACCTCCAAAGTTATATTGAATAATAGTGACAATATTGAATGCCTTGTCTTGTCCCTGATCTTAGAGAAAAGGTTTTTATTTTCACCATTAAGTATAATGTTGGCTGAGGATTTGTCATATATGACCTTTATTATGTTAAGTTACTTTCCTTTTATACCAATTTTATTAAGTGTTTTGATCATAAATGGATTCTGTATTTTGTCAAAGGCTTTTCCTGCATCTATTGATATTATCATACGATTCTTATTTTTTTAATTTGTTATTATGATGTGTCACATTTATCTATTTGTGTATGTTGAATCATCCTTTTTATCCTGGGATGAAACCCTCTTGATTGTGCAGTATAATCTTTTTAATATCTTGCTGTATTCGGTTCGCTAGTATCTTATTTAGGATTTTTACATGAGTGTTCATGAGGGATATTGGTCTGTACTGCGTGTGTGTGTGTGTGTGTGTGTGTGTGTGTGTTTGCGTGTGTGTGTGTGTGTGTGTGTGTGTGTGTGTGTGTGTGTGTGTTATCTTTACCAGATTTCAGTATCAGGGTAACATTGGTCTCATAAAATGAGTTGGGAAGTATTGCCTCCTTTTCGATTTTTTGGAAGAGTTTGAGGAAAATAGATACTAAATCTTCTCTGGATGTTTGGTAAAATTCACTGGCGAAGCCATCTAGTCCTGGACTTTTAGTAGGTTTTTGGTGATTGTTTCAATTTCCACACTGCTGTTTGTTCTATTTAGATTTTCCAATTCCTCTTGATCAGTCTAGAAAGGTTGCATCTTTCTAAGTACTTGTTCATTTCTTCTAGCTTATTAAATTTGGTGTTATGTATTTTTTCATAGTATTCTTGTATGATCGCTTGTATTTCTGCAGTGTGTGTCATAATTTCTCATCTTTCATGTATGACTTTGTTATTCTCTTTTTTTCTCAGTGAGTATAGTCAGGGGTTTGTCAATTTTATTAGCCTTCTCAAAGAATCAGTTCATTGCTGCATTCATTTTTTCTATCTTTTTTGTTGTTGTTGTTTTCAATTGCATATATTTCTGCTGTAATTTTGATTATTTCTTTCCTTCTGCTGACTTTAGGCTTAATTTGTGTTTTCTAGTTTTTGTTTGTTTGTTTGTTTGTTTGTTTGTTTTGAGATAGGTCTGTAGTGCTTATGAACTTTCCTCTTATGGCCACTTTTGTCGTGTCCCAAAAGTTTTGATATGTTGTACTATCATTATCATCCATTTCTATGTATCTCTTTATCTCTCTTTTTATTTCTTCCCTGACTCAGTTATTCTTCAGTAGCATGTTTTTAAATCTCCATGCATTTGTGGTTCTTCCTACTTTGTTTTTACAATTGACCTCTAGTTTCAAAGCATTATGATCAGAGAATATGGTTGGTATGATTTCAACCCTCTTATATTTGTTGAAGCTATCTTTGTGTTCCAGTGTGTGATCAAACCTTGAGAATGTTCCATGTGCACTAGAGAAGATGTATTAGCAGCCTTTTGGGAATGAAAGGCTCTGCAAATGCCAATTATGTCCAGTTGCTCTATTATGTCATTTAAGAATGTTATTTCCTCATTGATTTTCTGTTTGGATAATCTGTCCATATCCTACAGTGGGGTACTTAAGTCCCCACCTATGATAGTGTTTTGGTTTGTTTTTCTGTTTAGTTCTGTTATTAATTTCTTTATATATTTTGGGGCTCCCTGATTGTGAGCATGGATATTAATAAGTGTTATGTTTTCTTAGTGTATGATTCCCTTTATCATTATGAAATATCCCTCAGTATCTTTCTTTACCTTTTTATTTTGTAAACTATTTCATCTGATATCAGTACTGCTACTATTGCTTTTCTCTGAATGTTATTTGCTTGAAATATTTTCACCCTTTACTTCAAGTCTATATTTGCCTTTGGAGCTGAGATGTGTCTCCTGTAGGCAGCTTGAAGTTGGGTTTGTTTCTTGATCCAATCTGCAACTCTGTGCCTTTTTATTGGTGAGTTCAGTCCATTTACATTTAGGGTAATTATTGAAATATAATGTCTTCCTATAACCATTTTATGTTTTTCTTTCTGGTAGCTCAGTGTTTGCATTGCTTCCTTGTACTTATGTTCTGCTTTTTATTTATTTTTAAATTTTGGTCAGATTTTGTGGATTTTTCCTGTGGTCCTTCTTCTTTTATGTTACATACTTCAGTTCTGAATCTTTGGTGTGTGGTTAACATTATGAATATGTAGAGGATAGTTATATATATAGTAGCTAATTTTTGTGTGTGTGTGCCTTATCTCCATTAACCTTTTCAAATTTGAATCTTTGAATCTTCCCTTTTTCAGTCACTGTTGTCTAATTTTATCTCTATGTATATTGAACATTCATTACTACCTTGCTTTAGTAAATCTCTTCTTATTGTTTAAGCTTATAATGCCCTGTTCATAGAAAGAGTTGCACTCCTCTGCTTTATCTGCCTGCTCCTCGCCCTACACATTGTTATGTATTTTTTTGTGATTTTGATTTAGATGAGCTGACACCTTTGATTATTTCCTGTAATTGAGGCCTTATAGTGAAGAATTTCCTCAATGTTTATATGTCTGGAAAGTCTGTATTTCTCCATCATATGTAAAGGAGAGCTTTGCTGGATACATTATTTTTGGTTGGTAGTTCCTTTCATTTAATAATTTGAATATTTGTTTCCACTCCTTTCTGGCTGGTAAGGTTTTTGCTGAGAAGTCTGACGATATTCCAATGGGTTTTCTTTTATAATTTGCTATCTTCTTTTGCCTGGCTTCTCTGAAAATTTTGTCTTTGTCATTGATTTTTGATAATTTTAATACAATGTGTGTTGGAGAAGGCCTTTTTGAGTTGAAATAATTGGGAATTCTGTTGAATTCTTGAATTCCAAGCTGTAGCTTATTCCTTACATTTTGGAAATTTTCATCAACTATTTGTCTGAAAATATTTTTGTATCCCTGCTCCTTCTCCTCCCCCTCAATAATTTCCATTATTTTTATGTTTCTTCTCCTGATGATATCAGCCAGTTCTTGCATTTCTCTTTCATTATTTTTCATTTTTTGGTTTCTCTCTTCTTCTTTCTGTTTTATTTCTAGATTTCCGTCTTCAACATCACCGATCCTTTTCTCCATTTGGTTGACTCTATTTCTCATGCTTGCTATTTCATTTTTTTCACCTCTTTCAGTATGTTTTTCATCACCAGAAACTCTACTTGGTCCTTTTTGAGGGTTTCAATCTCTGTTAAAAACTCAATCTGCTCAAGTGTTTTTTTTATTATTATTATTATTATTCCCAAAATTGTTAATATGAATTATTTTGGATCTCATTGCATTTTTTTTTTCAGAAATACCATCCTAAATTCTCTTTCACTCAAGTCAAATATTTAGTCTTTAATCATATTTTCTGGAAATTTTTCTTTTTCTTTCTGAACTGCCTTGTCACATTGGTTGTTCATTGTGTTTAATGGACTATTTCTCCATGTGGGCATTAATGGAAGTGTATTCTGCTTTTTTTCCAGAAAGATGTTTTATTATATAAAGATCTCTCTTTAGTCTGTTGCATAGAAGGCATTTTTCTTTTGGTTTCTAGTAAATGGTGTCTAAGCCTCTTGAATCCCTGCTTTTTATAAAGTCTTTTTTTTTTCCTAATAAGTATTCAATCACTATCCTCAGTCTCAGTCCCT
The DNA here is from genome assembly GCA_028627145.1 of Eidolon dupreanum. Classification (NCBI taxonomy): domain Eukaryota; kingdom Metazoa; phylum Chordata; class Mammalia; order Chiroptera; family Pteropodidae; genus Eidolon; species Eidolon dupreanum. Next base: position 47,195,353 of record CM053505.1, read on the forward strand.
GTCAGTGTTAATGACAGTTTTGATAGCATTTGTTCAGATTTCCTTAGGTCTCCAGGGTGTTCTGTCTTGGAAGGTATGGGGGGATATGCCCTCTGGGTTGTGGGATTGGGGCTGCCGCTCAGCCTTGCATTTTGCAACCATAGTTGGTAATAATCACTTGTTTCTCTGCCATCTCCTTTTTGCTTCCAACCCCACTTTTCTCCTTTCTGCCCTGATGCCTGGGCACTGCCACCAGCCGTGTGGAGCTCATAGCCTTTCCTGGCAGGGTTGTTCAGAGAACCTGCTGCAGGTTTTCCCCACCTCCTCCTCTTCCTTCAGGGAGCTTTAACTGCGAGAAGCAGCTTCTTTATTTCTCCCAGTCTACCACCCGACTCCTGGGATTCTGACCTGTGATAGCTTTTATGTGCAGATTCTTTGCTCAGACATGTTGTTGTACAGTTTAAATGTTTTTGTTGACTTTTAGGTGTTCAGCTTATTGTTTCAGTGGGAGAGATACAGGGACGTCTCCCACTCTGCCATGTTTGGGATGTCACTCTGTTTTTTACTTTTTAAAAATATCCTCACAAAATAAAAAAAAAACGCATTTTCTACTGGAAGTCATGACACTTTAGGTAAAGTTTCAGTCCCCCTTGATATTTATGCCTATTTCTGAGCTTCTATCATATAGGCAAGTGCTTTAATATTTTAATATGTGTTTTGGACATTTAATGTTCTTTTTGTCACCATGTACCTAAACACCCTTTCTATTTACTAAATATTATTCTTTGTTTAAGTTTTAGTGGAAGGCTGGTGACTAATTATGACCAAAGATTTGAAGAGTCAGATATTTCTTTCCCTACCATTTATTAGCCAGAATTGTCAGAGTACAGAATTGTGAATTATGCTCAACTAGTAATGTGATCCCACTCAGCATTATGAAATTTATGGAGTGATTAAAAAACCAGAACCAGTTGAGAAAATATTCAGGTAATAAAGTGCTTTATGATTATAGTGTCAGTGGTATCATTATATCCAACTTGTTCCTGTAATATAGACTTGTCTGTTTCCTATAGCCTGCTTTCCCTTGATGGCTGCTGCCTGTTTTCCAAGACTAATTCTTCAGTTCCCTTAGCAATTTTTGAGTTATGCAATAACCTAGCAATAATTTTCTTTTAGTTTTGCATGAATTAAGCTATATTTTAATTCCTTGAAAATAAGAAGTCTGACTAAAGCACTATATCTTCTTCAAATATGTTTTTATTGAAATATAGCAGGCAATTATTTGCTTATATTTATATTGTATACTTCAAAGAGGTTTTTTTTTTTCAATTATAGTTGACATACAATAATATACAAGTTTCATTTGTATAGCTTAGTGGTCAGAGACCCACATAACATGCAAAGTGATCACCTCACTAAATCTAGTACCCCTCTTCCCCCTTACATATTTATTACAACATTATTAACCATCTTTCCCATCTTACACTCTAGGTCTCCATGTTTATTCTGCAACTATCCATTTGTGCCTCTTAATCTCTGCATTTTTTTGTCCCCTCAACCCCCTCCCATCTACTATCCCTCTAAATATTCTCTGTATCTATGAGTTTTTTTTCCACTTTTGTTGTTGATTTTGTTCTTTAGATTCCACATGTATGTGAAATCGTAAGTTATTTGTCTTTCTCTATCTGACTTATTTCATTCAACACAATACCCTTTATGTCTATCAAAGAAGTACCTTTTTCCTGTCCCCTTCCTTTTAGTATGTATGTCTTTTAATGTGAAGTGAGTCTATAGTAGGCAGCATATGTAGGGGTCTTGTTTTCTTAACCATTCAGCCACTCTTTTTGATTGGAGCACTTTATTCTTTTCCATTTGAGGTACTTGTTGATACGAATGTAGTTATTATTAGTTTTTATTCATGTTTTTGATACATGTTCTTTCTTCTTAAAGAAGTCCCTCTAACATTTCCTGTAATACTGGCTTGATGTTAATAAATTCCTTTAGCTTATTTTTGTCTCAGAAGCTCTATATCTATCCTTCAATTTTAAATGACAACTTTGCTTGATAAAGTATTCTTGGTTTTAGATCCTAGGTTTTCACATGTCAAATATTTTGTTTCAAGCCTTTCTGTCCTGCATAATTTCTTTTGAGAAATAAGTTGCCAGTCTTATGGATGCTCCTTTGTAGGTAACTAACTGCTTTTCTCTTGCTGCTTTTAAGATTGTCTCTCTGTATTTAAACTTTGGCATTTTAATTATGATGTGTCTTCGTGTGAGCCTCTTTAGGTTCCCAGTTTTTGGGATTTTCTGAGTTTCCTGGTGTTGTATGTCTATTATCTTCACCAAGTTACAGAAGTTTTCCATCACTATTTCTTCAAATAGCTCTTCTACTTGTGTTTCTTCAGGCATCCCTATGACATAGATATTTTACTTTTAATAGTGTCCCATAAGCTCCATAAATTATTATTATACTTTTGGCTTCTTTTTTTTTTCCTTTTTGCCATTTTGATTGAGTGTCCTTGGCTTTCACATCCTCTATATAGGCCATTTGATCTTCTTTATTTCCTTTGTTTATTCTTTTTAATATACTTCTCATATCAGATAATATGTTCTTCATTTCTGACTGGTTCCCTTTTATAATTTCCATTTCTATTTTTATGTCTTTGTATTTCTTTGTTGAGGTTCTTACTGAATTCATCTATACTTTCCATAAGTTTATTGAACCTCTGTATAACCAGTGTTTTGGACTCTGCATCTGTTAGATTGCTTGACTCCATTATTCCTGGATCTTTATTCTGTTCTCTCATATGGTTTCTGCTTCTTTGTCTTCCCATTTTGGTTGCCTTTCTGTTTGTTTCTACATACTAAGCAGAACTCTTAAGTCTCCTGATCTTATTAGTGTGGTTTTGTTTGGTAGGTGTCCAGTGGCACAGTCCTTGAGAGGGGTTCAGCTACAGGCCAAATTTAGCTCCAGCCTATGCCCCTTCAGGTCTACCTGTTAAGATTCAGCAAGCAATTCACAGATACTATTCTTATAATTTCCTCAAAACCCCACACCAGAAACCAAGGCCAGCTGCCACCAGTGTGGATTTAGTCGCTGCTCAGCAAGGGACACCTGACAGGAGTACACACCTGGATGTGGCTTGGGTAGTGCTGCAAGTTGTGGGAAGTGGAGATTCAGGCAATTCTCTCGGCAGAGCGAGCTTTGTTATCCAGTTTGATGACATCTTGGCTATGGTGGAGCTGAATCAATTCAGTGGGTGGGGGGAGGGCTCTACAGAGCAGCAGTGGATACCACTGGCACATCTGTATAGGGTGAGTCTCTTTTCAGCCTTCACTCTGTTAACTCAGTGTCCCCTGTAAGTCCCTGGTGTCCCCTGCACAGCCTGACTGATGCTGGTGCTCAGAGTAAGTGGATTCGTCACCACAAAAGTCCGTTTGTAGACATGACCCCTTTAAGACACATCTGCAGCTGCTGTAGCCTCTGTCCCACTCAGCTGCTTGGGACCAGGTAGCCTAGCATCTTTGCACCATCCTACCTTCTGCCACTGCAGGGTGATTTCTTGGATTTCTCCCTAGTTGTATGGCTTGTTCATGTAGATCCCACGCAATTTTTCCTTGCTGTTTGTTCCTTGTTTCTATCACAAGTTTGATTTGGTCGCCAGAGTGATGAACAGAGCCTCTATCATCTATGCCATTTTTCCCCCTCAAATACTTTTTAAAAAGTAAGTTTATATGCATGTGTGTGTATCCATTACACATGTAAAATATTTTCTTGTGTTTTCTAATTTATATAATTATTATCATGCTGTACATATTTTATTGCAATGGCCTTCATTCAATATACTAGTTTTGAAACCCATTTATATTAATAAGTATATATCAAATTCATTCTTTCCAAAAGACTATATAGCAGCCATGATATGTCTTTGCTATTGTATATTTACCCTAATGCTGCAATACAGAAGGTCATGGCAGCTGAATAACTCCAAGGAGCACCATTCATGTAGTGTATGTGAATGGGACCTTGTGGAGTTGAATAGAGTACAACCTACATATCTATACCTGGTGACCTTGGTAACATATGTATGTATACATGATTTCTTATACTTCTCTGTGCTTCTCTAGCAATGCAATTTCTGTATCTTAGAAGATATATTATAACTTTAGTTTCTAAAGGTACTTTCCATTTTTCATTGAATAAATTATTTCATTAAATTTTCCTTATTTAGGGAGATTTCACATTCTGGCTACCAAGGAACCATAAAGATTTACCAAGGAACCATAAAGATTTTTTCGTTTATTCATAAAATTTTTCATGCTATGAAAAAAAGTGTAAAGGTTTTTCCTACTATCTGATAGTAGTACATTTTTATGGCTTTCCAAAGCTGAAATGCAGTAAGAAGCAATTGTCATTAATTTATATGGAAAAATTTTCAAGCATTCCCAGATCCAAGAAATAACCTACCAAATCATACCAAATGTGCTTAATTATGTTCAGTTTTATGCTAAGCTTAACATACTTTGGAGCTCTCTTAGGCTTTTTTGATACCTTGAGACATATCTTGCTAAGAGATGTACAAAATAAATTGTGATGAAGCAGAAATGTTCACAGACACTGTTCAAAGCTGTGAAAGCTTGATGCTGAAAAATTGAGTATAGTTACCAGGGAAAGAGCTTGGCAGTATCACCCTCAGTGCTTAGGGTGCTCACTACCTCTATAACTCACTTGCTGCAAAACAAGCTATAACTTGCTTTATGTGAAAAAAAATGTATATATATATATATATATATATATATATATACACACACACACACACACACACACACACACACACACACACACACATATATATATTCAACACTATTTTCGCTTTTCACCTGATTTTATAATAGTGAAAATCTTCTTTAGATATTTTCCAGTTAGCAAAAACAGTTACTATGTGTACTACTAAAAATAATAGGTATTTCATAAAAGAGAAGATGCATAACAGGGAATTTCAAAAAGTGAAAGATACCTGTATTCCAGATATCTGTAATCATCCCTTATTTCCTTGAAAGTGCACTTGGATCTCACCTCTAAGAAAAATGATCCTTTAATTGGATTTACATTAGTCTTCATAAAGCCAAGTATATGTACAACAGGAAATTATTCTATTTTCCCTATTTCTAGTTGCCTTATGATTTGGATCTCTACATAAATATGTTCCTTTAGATAGAGGAATCTTGAGGGTTCCTAGAAGTCCCCATTGAGTCACAGGTATGAGAATGATGCCATCTAGATATAGTTCTAGCCTGTCTTAGTAAAAGTATCTCTGTGTTTATGTTTTCTTATTTACATTTCTAGTTCCACAGCTAAAAATAATTGTAATGTTTTTTACCTGATTCTATGGTGGTTTTACAGGCAAAACATCACTAGCAAGACTACGCACCTACTAAAAAGATTGAGGCAAATTCTTGCTCCAGGATATTTGGCATGCCTTTTCTATTCAATTATTAATTTAGGTAACTACATAAATGACTTTAATATTTATGATAGAAATAATAACAATACAATAATACTGCTAAGGAGAATAACAGCCTCTAGAAATTATTGAACATATACCATGTGCCAGGATCTGTTCTAAATGTTTTACATATATTGGCTCATTTTATAGTCACCACTACTTTTGATGCATTATTTTCCCAATTCATACATGAGGAAAACTCTTATAGCAAGTAAATTGACGGATATTACAAAGTAAGTTACTATGTGTGGTTGAAAACATTAACAGAGAAAAATCCATGTTACGTAAGCCTTTAGTACTTAGATAATGACCAAGAGATATTGTCTACTAATAATTATGGAAAAATATTTTAAAATCTGAATATTTGCATTAAAAACTCCCATGTTCTAGATACATAACCTGTACATGTTTTGTTGAATGATTTTGAATATCAGCATTTCCAGTTCAGTTTAAGAGGTTATAGAGGTGACAAAATTGCAAAAGCCAAAGAATTAAGAATAAATTGATTATAATAGAAGAATAACTGTTATTCAACATGATAAAAGTCAATGTTGTAAAACTTTAGGAAGGCTGGAAGATAAAAATTATGAAGAAAATGATAGATGAAAATGATCACATGTATAGATGGCTTTTTAATTTAATCATCACTTTACTACTTAATTAATATAATTACCTCAGCACTCAATATCTCACACATGAAGCTTTATCTAAAACTTTTACTCCTGATTTTCCATCCCCGATTACATAATGGTCGTGTGTGTGTGTGTGTGTGTGTGTGTGTGCACACTAACAAAGTTCATCAGGAGATGTTAGAAAAAATAAATAATAATGAAGTGGTTTTAACTTACTCTACATCCAAATTTAAAATAGTTTAGTAACCGTATTTTATCATTATATATATATATATATATATATATATATATATATATGAAATATCCCGTATTTATTTAGAATTTTCCTTTTAGATATTTATTTTTTTCTGGGTAAGGAAATCCTTAATTTGTATATTATCCATATCCCTAAAAATATGAAGTACCTTAGATTTTTTAAATTTATAATCAACAAAACAACCTGAATATAATTGTCTTTGCTTAAAACTAATATTCATGCATTATGTTGAAACACATGAAATAAATCTACCAAAATCAATACTTGACTTTCATACAGGGAAATTAAAAAATTTACACAAAAAATTATTTCCTTCCTCAAATTATAATAAAGCTTTTTGAATATAAAAAATTTTGAACTCTTAATTAATAGTGTAGCAATCTGCCATTTAATCAGTCTTCATATTTACAAAGTTTAACAAACTTCAAGCACTGATATCTCTACTTCTGACAGTCTTGTGCTACTTAAAGAGATTTTACATTCCTTCGGGTTATGGAAGAATAAGAATAAAGCACTTTACACAGTAAAATGAACTTCAATTCATTGTTAGACATTTATAAAATTTTCAAATAACAATTATGATATTCTATATATAAAATATTAATAAGAGTAACCATTTTTTGCATTTCATTTTATCTAAATACCTTTCTTTGATTTTTTAGATAAATTAAATTATCCAGTCAAGTTTTCAGAAACCAGAGAGGAAGCACAAAATGATTCCAAAATTATTCAAATTTTCAAAGCATGTATACATTTTATAGAATTTAATTTTGAGAAAATTAAACAAAAACACCTTGAATAGAAATGATAGTATTTATATTGTATGTCAATATGATAATACATTATTTATATTATATAGCTGTTAGAAATAAATTTATGAACATGGTGAAAATAGAAATATTTATCTATAAGCTCAAATAAAATATTATACATGACAGACAGCTATGTAAAACCGAAAACCATAATAAAGGACAAAAAGTTTTAATATATTCATAACTTTTTTTTTGCAACACAAAACTTCTAGGGTTTAGAATTGAGGTTGCCCTAAAGTTTGGTTAATCAACTACTTTGATTATGTAGATGAAAATAAGAGCATTCATTTTTATTAAGAAAAATAAAATTTTCCACATCACAGTCCTATAAAGCTGTCAAAAGTAAACAAGATAATATTAAAATAATTTTGCATTTCTTAAATAATAATATAAGATATTATAAATTTTTCTAATTAAAAATATTTTAAAGCTCTTGGAACTAACACCTCTAAAAAACAAAGACAATGGAAATTTTTGATAATACTGCAACTTGTTTTAAAAAAAGAGAAAGCATGGAACTCAGGAAATAAAGATTGGCATCAGAATTGTTTAAATGTCAGTTCTTTGGGCCATATAACGGAAAACATTTTTCAGGAGTTTCCGTACTGAGAGGAAGGTGTTTTTTTTTTTTTCAAGGTAAAACGCAAATATTTGTCAAAGCAGTTAGGGTACAGAAAAAAGGAAGTGAATTAGAGAGTTCTATGAAATATTTTGTCACTGGAAAGTAGGAAAAAACATGTTTACTGCTAATAATAATCAAAGTAAAACTCATATCTCACTACAAATCATTTGTCTATACAATAGAACATAAGTGTCAAATATTTTGTTGGAGGCTAACCATTTTTAAAACAGGAAAAAAATGCGATTTTATCTTTCATTGTTATCGCATATCATTTTAATTTTTAAAATAATTTCTAACATTCTTAGCATTTGTAATGAGAACATAACTCTCAAATCAAAGTTGTCTATTGTTTTGTTTTCTGTCTGCTGTGCACATTCAATATAACCCTATATTAGGAAAATTAAAAAATACATCTAGCCATCTGCCAGTGAAGTAAAAAGATTACTATAATTAAAACTGATTAGTATGTTATAAGTCTAGCAGATAGACATTAAATATAACCTTTTACATTTTACATATATGAATAAAACAAGAATTATCAAGTTTACATGATAATTCTACTATAGGCAGAGATTGTACAACCCTAACTATAATTTAATAAACATTTTTGATCAATGCGGAAACATTGAATTTGCGGAACGTAGTAGAGATTTGAAATTAGAAATTATTAATAGACATAAAAATTGATGCCATTAGCATGTATGAATGTATATGATGACTAAGGGACTACATGTAGTGAGAGAACTTAGGAAGACTAATAAATCTTGGCAAATGTTTACTTTTAGGGAATACAAGAGCAAAACAGATTCTATGATTGTTTATACCAAAGAGAGAAAATTTTTCAATGGAATCATACAGCATTGGCTTCCAGAGGGAGTGGGGGAAAGGGAAAGAATTAAGTAAATGCCACAAGACTTAATGATTAGGTATTAACTGCTGACTCTATTTGTATAGCAGGGATAAAACCAACTGTAAGAAATTAAGTCATGAGTTGTCCGTGATGATAGACACCGTTAAATCATTATTTAAGAAACTGCAATATATCCAGGCAAGATATTCTTTGAATAGGTTAAATAGAGCATGTTCAGAGATACAGAGCAAGAAGTGAGTAAAGAGATATTTAAGAGATAAAGGAGAGAGAAATGTTGTTGGAGTGAAATCCCAGAGGAGATAGAAGGCAGAGAATAGGACAAAAATTGCAAAAAGAAGTTTTAGCAGGGTAGAATGATACATTTTGCTTTATTACAGGAAAATATAGATCAAAATGGAAATTTTAAGATAGAAAAAATGAAATTTAGTAGAGTGGCTTGATCTCATCAGTAAAGAGAGGTGCCTGTTAAAAGTAAAAAATCTGTGGTGAGTTTGTTGGTTCTTAGAGTGGTAAATATTAGAGCATCTGCTTTGTGAAGTATAATGGGGGTGAGGCTCAACACTGATAAATGAAAGATTGCCAAGCAACAGGGATCACTCAGTCAATGTTAGATAACATGAAATTTCAGTGGATCCAATTAACATAGTTTCATGAATTTTTGTAGCACTGCTTCACTGTTCAGAAGTGGGAGCTGAGAAAGCAAAGTGGGAGTTTACTCAGGGTTAAGAAATGACATTTTATGGATGATAAAAGATCAGAGGATGCTAACAAGAGAATGACTGAAATAATTGGCCATGTTCATGTGAAGTCAGATGATAGAAATTCAATTGGGAAAATTGTAATAAGTCTAAATATTTCATCATATTTCTACATATTTCATGTAGATATTGTTTGGAGTGGAAAGAGGGAATTTTAGAACTTCAGTTCTTGGAGAAAAGTATGTCAAAGTAGAAAGTATGGCCTGGTGATAGGTGGCCAAAGTGAAGTAGAGCTGATCATCACTGAAGATGAAAAGCTTAAGAAATTATATTATGAAAAGTCATCATTGTATTGCAAAAAATCACAAAGCTTTAAAATTCTGGATTCAATTTTGTCTGTGCCTTTAACTACCAGAAAAAAAAATATTTTCTCTGGTGAGTTAGATTGACCCTCAATATTAAGCTAGAGATATTATTTATGATCATTAAAACTTAAACATCTCCTAATATAAAATATATAATATTCCCAATGCTATATATCTTTATGGTTAAAACTATCATAATCTTATGGAAGATATTTCCTGTCCTTTAAAAGTCTATGATCTGAAGCAGACATATAATCAACCATATTATGTCCATAAATTTTATGCCCACAACAATTTTATAGACCATTAAAGCATATTTACTTTGTAGAATCTTCAGCAGTCCCTTCACTTGTTACCTCTATAAAATACACTTAAATCATTACTTTGTGTGTAATGTAAATCTTAACATCAAGATTTTCAGTCAAAATTTAAGATTATCTGATGTATTTTATGTGCCTGTCAAAGCTGTTACATTCATGTTTCTTTTTTTTTGTTGTTAAAATTATTGTAGTTTTAACAAATTACCACAAGAAGTCTACTAACCATCTGTCACTGTACAAACTTATTGTGATATTGACTGTATTCCAAGTACTTACTATTTTAAAATTAGGGACAGAATTTAAAGAGTTTGGACTCTGGGGAGAAATTAGGAGAGGGTAGGAGTAAATGTTGCCCTAAGAATGCTTATCATTTTTTTGTTGTTGGGATCTGTTCTTGGGGAGGGTGGGAAGCTTGACTTGTGTCTTCCACAGTAAACTCTCATTTACAAAACACACACACACACACACACACACACACACACACACACACAAGAACAGTACAACTTTTGAGACAAAGAATATAAATTTATCTAAAACAAAGAAAATTCAACATATACATAGAGGAAATAAAATCTGAAAATCTGATCCTTGCTTCTGGAATTTCCAAACCCTGCAAGTCTATTCGGTCTTATTAAAATGTTTTAGAGAATCTGGGAAACTAAAGCACAAAATTTTCTTCCAAAGTGGATTCGCTCAAGGTTTTTGAAAATTGTGACTTAGTGGTGAATTGGGACATCTGTCATTAGTTGAAAATATTGCTTCATATTTGTTTAGTGATAAGATTTGAAGCTTAATAGCTATTTAGAATTTATGACAGGTTCATCACCAAGAAATGCTAAATGACAATGCATAATTCACCAATTCTAAACATACATAATCATAAGCAAACTTCAAAAACAGTCTTTTAGAATAATGTTCCTCAGACCCAGCTATGCATCAGAATCATTTAGGAAACTTGAAAATGCAAGCTATTAGACTTTACCCCACACCTTCTGAAATCAGAGGTCCAAGATAGAGAGCTCCAAATATCTTTTAATAGCCCTCCTCCTCCTGTTGATTTTTATACCATCCACGGACTGGTGTTTTGAAACGATTGTTGTAGAAAAGTTATTCAAAATTGGATTTATTTTAAATATAATATTTGCATAGTCATTTACTGAAAATTAACATTCACGACAGCCATTATTTTTGAGCAGCGTTTTTTTCTTAGAATCATAAGATTCTATATCTTAAAACTGAAATATTGATTACATGACACTTCCATCCCAGTATAGCAAAAATCTCTTCAACAGTATCCCTCCCTGATCATCCAACATCTACTTGCAAACTTCCAACATTGACGGGGGAAGGATGATCATGGCCTGTCATACAATATATTTTTAAACAACACATTTATTAAGATATAATTCACATGCCATAACATTTCCTCTTTTAAAAATATACAATTTAGTGACGAATATATTCACAGAACTGTGTAACGATTGCTACTAACTAAACTTAGAACAATTTTATCACCCCAAAAAAGAAATCATTAACAGTAACTTCCATATTTCTTCTTCCTAGTCCCAGGCATCACTAATCAACAATCTCTATAAATTTAGTTATTAAGAGCACTTTGTATTAACAAAATCATACAATATCTAGGCTTTTATGTCCATCTTCTTCTATTTAGCGTGTTTTCAAGGTTCATGCATGTTGTACCATGTACCATGTACTTCATTTATTTTTACTTCTCAATAATATTGTATTTCATGGTTATACCCCATTTTATTTATTCATTCATAAGTTGATGCATATTTGGATTGTTTCTACTTTTTAACTATTATGGATAATATTCTTAAAAAAGATTCATGTACAAGTTTTGTGAAGACATGTTTTCAGTACTCTTGAGAATATACCTAAGAGTAGAAGTCCTAAGTTATCTGGTAACTCCATTTTTAACTTTTTGAGGAACAGCCAACTTGTTTTACATGTAGTTACTCCATTTATAATCCTACAATCCCAATAGTATTGTATGAGGGTTTCAATTTCTCAACTTTCCTATCAACACTTATTGTCTGTCTTTTGTTTTAGACATCCTAGTCAGTGTGAAGTAGTATTTCACTGTAATTTTGATTTGCATTTTTCTGATGGACAATCATGTTGAGCATGTTTTCATGAGCTTATTTGATGTCCATATATCTTCTGAGATAAATGTATACTCAAATCTTTTGCTGCTTTAAATGTTGTTGTTAATATTTTATTAAGTTGTAAGAATTATTTATATATTCTGATACAAATTCCTTATAACACATGATTTGCAAATATGTTCTCCTCCTATGTTTTCTTTTCATACTTTGAGTTGCATTGTTTGCAGCAAAAACATTTTAAATTTTGACCAAGTCCAATTTATTTATTTTTTCATTTGTTTGCTTTTATTTTTGATGTTATAGCTGAGAAAATATTGCCTTCCCCAAAGTCACATATATGTACTTCTGTGTTTTCTTCTGAGTTTTATAACTTTAGCAATTGCATTTATGTCTATGATTTTTTTGAGTCAATTTTCATATATGATGTACAATTATACTTCATAAAATGCTTCCTTATTATGAACCCACATTTGTTGTAGTAGCTATTCTCTTTGGACTTAGCATTTTCCTGTGAAATAGAAGGGAAATAAATGTATTCTGTTATCCACATAAGGACCATCAAACATTTTAATTAGATGCTGATCATTCTCACTACCCCTTCAAAGTTTATAATTCTCCAAGATTAAATTTTCTGGCTTTATCAATCATTCTTGGATGTCAGTACTTTATATCCATCAGTAGAGATTAAGATGAGATTAGCTTATTTGGTATCTACATATAATTATTGACTTACTCAACTAAACTTCTAGCTCTAGGCTGATAACAATATATTATAAAACATTATATCAAAATTAAGTAACTCTTTAAAAGGAAGAACAGTAAACCTTTTGCAAAATCTTCTCATCTTCACATCTTCAAGGTTTTCCATGTTGTCTTATAGTTCTTATTCCTGTGTACACACATTTCACTTTGTTTAATCACTTAACACATTAAGTTTCACATTCTACTATCACATTAGATAAAACGTAATTATTTCACACTTGATATACTGTAACAATCTCATCTCTAATCCCCAGACCCAACCTTTTGGCCTTTCCAGTTGGCCCAGCATACTGTCACCACCTTACTATTATCTAAATAACATATATGCTTCAGTGCCTCCCTCAATAGCCTTCAGTGGCTCTTCATAACCCTCAAAATAATGTCCTGTCATGCAAGAATCAGATAAATTTCTATTCAAATTCCAGCTTTCCTACTTAAAAAGTGTGTGATTTGAGGCAAGTATTTGAGTTTTCTCCACCATAAAATGAGTATCTCAATACGTAACTTGGAGAGTTATTATAACAAATAACAAGACACTTATCAGTGCTCAAAGAAGGGACAAGAGAAACTATTGTTACATATTTTATCTAAGAGTTTGCAAATATATGCCATTAGTGGCCCCACTTTCACAATCCACATCCCACCACAAATTTCTGTTAGTTGACTGTAACTCTCTTTACCAGTCAGGACCAAATATAGTGTCTCCAGACAGCCTTTACCTTAGTAATAGGGTTAAGCACACAAAATATTATTTACCCTTCTAGATCTTGCACAAACCAATATTTTTTACCTTTTCCCTTAGTTTTTTCATGAAAGAATGCTCTAATGAAATGAATCTATGTGCCATCCTGAACATGTTCCACATACTTCCATTACCATAACTTTGTTCAAGCAACTTTCTTCACCCAAAATATTTACTCACTCTTTTTTATGTTCATGAAAAATTTTGCCCATCTTTCAGAATCTAAATAGTCTTTATTTCCTACATGAATCTTTTTTTTTATTATTATTATCCGAATTGCTTTCTTTGAATTTCTTTTGTTAGTCTATATATCTTATCATAGTCTGTTATTTTTCATTGCAGCTTTGGAGTGAAAGAATTTCTATTTGCATTTTTAAATACCAAAGACCATTCAGGTCTGATATATTTAAATATTAAAACTCTAGTTCTTATAATTAAAGTGAATGAAAAGAGGAGAGATTGCCAAGAAAAAAAAATGATAAGAGGACAAAGGCCAACTTGGTAGCTCACTGGATGGAAGCTCAGTACATCTAAGTGCACCAATTAGAAATAATAAATAACCACCTACTGTGGCAATGAGTCTCATGGTAATTATGGTGGTAGTGATAGAAGTGTGGTACTAGAAATTAATATGTAGTTTTATAAAGCCCCAACAAGTAATTCTGATATTCTCTCTATCAGGCATGAGATTTGATTTTACTTTCTTTACAAGCTGCTAATATAACCTATAACTGTTTCATGGATGCTGACAGAATATATATAACTCCTGGGACAAAGAGAATAAAATTTATTACTCATGACACAGTAAGCATCATGAGCATGTGCATTTTCACATTGGTTTTTCTTGCCCATAAGATTCCCAGAGACAGAGCAGTATGGCCCTCAAGGATGTACACAGAGAGTTAGCATTATAGTTGGGAACACAGAGTTTGAAAAAACTTTTGCTTATAAGTCTAACAATATACAAGCATACTCTTTGGGAGGTTGGAACAGAAAAATTACTATATCCCTCAACATTGTTCAATGTAAATTTAATCCTGATAAATGATATGGATAAAGAGCAGTTGGAGCCTGTCATTTTGGCAACACTACAGGAGAGTAAGAAGCCCAAGGATGACTCTCTTGCAAAATTCCTCCTGCAGTTTTAGACACTGTTCTAGAGTCACTCTTTTCCCTATTGACTAAAACTACCATGGAACTAATCCCATGGAAACCAGGGTATAAAGAGTGTGACTGTAGATCATCTTAATGCTTTTTCATTGGATTCTCTGAAAGGCAAGCTCATAAAAAGTATTTTTACTACAATATCGTCCCTAAGAAATGAGATATCACTTCTATATATTTCTTCCTGACACTAAGAAATGTGCCCACAGTAAGTTAAATCAGCAGTATATCCTCAAAATGCACTTTGCAAATGTAAATATAGATGTACAACTAATTTATTAAAGAAGGATGCAATATAATATAGTGTGTAATCACTTTCTTACCAATGCCTTATCATTAAAAAATATAGTTATAGATCACCAAACTGGTAGCAAATAACTAGTATTGCTGTTTTGCTATTTACCTGCCTAACCAAGCAAATGTTTACATAAACACATTGGAAATAAAACATTTCATCCGAATTTTAAGTAACAATAGTACACGTGAGGATCTTTGAAATCATGCCTCTTACATACTAGCATTTGAAATTCTAATGAAATATTTCAACTTACTTCAGACCTGCTATTAATTTAGTTTTAGTTCCAATGTCAGAAATATAGTCACAGTATATATATATATGTGTATATATATATATATATATATATATATATATATATATATATGTTAAAAAGAACTGAAGACCTTTAACTGTAAAATGTATAAAATTTGAAATTTAAAAGAGGAATTAATATTGTTTTAAAACTGAAATGCTATGATAATTCTACCTGTCTAAATGCTTGACAGGCTCTCTGAATTTAGTGTTATTGGATGAAGTGGATGAATTTAGCTAATATCAGATACTTTTCATTGAATGGAAAAATAAATAATAAAGTTTACAATGCTTATAAATATTAAGAGATTACACAGGAAAACATAAAAATAATTATTTAAGGTCTACACTTAAAACTAACATTTATGTTTCTTTCTAAATCTTTAGAAAAACTTAAATAGGTTTCATGCCTAAATGATATTTTAAAATAGAAATGTAATTGTCCTCAAGAAGAAAAAAAAACAAAATATTCAGACTATATCTATGGTATTAAGATACATAGACTTTAAGCATATTAAGAAAACAACAAATGTAAGTCCAAAATTAAGAAACAATCTACAAAAAAATAAAGATTATAAGAATTTAAAACAATTGACCCAAAGAAGGCTGAAAGATAATATAATATAGTCTTTAATTATTTTAAAAGTAGTAGAACAGATGAATTATTATCTTTTCTGATGGGGGACTAAGAAGAAAGAATGTTTTTTTCTAAGAGGTTTAGGGTAGACATAAACAAATTATACAACTATAATGCCTATTGACATTGAAACAAAATGTCTGTGTGCTTATTAAACATCTAATATTGACTCTAACACTTACAAATACAGATAGATTTTTATAGAGTCTAACAAAGTATTATGTTTCTGTGGCTACAAATTTTCATCTACTACCAGTTTATGTGAAAGCCAGAAACTGTAAATAATAGCAGAAGACAGCAGTGTATGCGAAAAATTGTAAATAATAGCAGAAGACAGCAGTGTATGAGATTCTGGTACATATACATGACTTCAAGCTTCATACCTCTGGTGTCCACATTCCCTATCCCCTCAGATTTTAAAGGTAGTATGTAGAGCTCAAATAGAAAATATTTCAAATATATTGTTCCCCCAAATACCTAAACAAAATGTTTTAGTATGAAATGGGGTAAGAGGTTAAGGGAAATGTATTATGTATTAAAATCAAATCTTTTTACCACTTCGACTCCTATTTACATTGAGTCCTACAAAAGTTAGCATACATAGGGAGATATTCAGGGAGAATATTATTTTAATCTTATTAAATTTCTTATTTTTCTTGAAAAGTTGGAGTATGCTGAATATTATTGACTTTTAGGTAATGTGTACAAATATGTAACTATTAAAGTCAAATAGCATAAAATCTTATATAGAATGTTAGAAAAACCCTATTATGATACTGTTAACAATCACGAACTTGAAGGGCAGCATTAGGGTAAGGTTCCAAATGTAATTATGTTTTCCATATGGTTGGCCAAGGAATTTTTTGCATAAATTACCTTTTTCATACTAATTTTGTGTAGATTCAAATTCTATGAGTCAAAACTAAAGTTTTAGTTTTATAGAGTTCACATGAAGCCTAGATACTTTCTGGTACCACACATATGATCTCTGGTAAATCTGGGGTTAGTGAAAAAATAAGGCAATTTAAAGAAGAAAATAATCAGCAGTTTCTGATGTAATCCTCACTACAATTCCAAGGTGAAAGGTGATTGGAAACATTAAGAATTGGACAACACATTTGAGGAGCCAAGGGGAAAAATCATTTCAAACCTATGAATGACATTTTAGACAAATTTACTACCATAGGATATATGTTGGGGAACTAGCCTTTGATTGCCTGTTCCCTGAAATAACAAAGCTGGTTCCAAAAAAAAAAAAAAAAAAAAAAAAAAAAAACCAATGAGAGTATAGGGAATTGTTGACAGTGGAAACAAAACAGTATCATGAGATTTTCCAGTCTACGGTGTAATGTTATCTAATGACAGAATTTCTCACCATCCTTGCACTGAGCCAAACACATCATCTACAGATAGCTGATTATGAATACACATGCTAAAATGATAACAGTGAATATTATTTGGGGATACAACTCTTATTTGAGCGTTTTTTATTTTCAAATGGAGTTATGTGTGTCTATGATAAATGACCAGGAATTAAAATTTTCTGACTTAAGCTCTTAAATAACTGATGTAATTAAAGGTTATTATGACTGCTCTACATGTACTTTGATTAAACTTCTTTTATTTGAGATAATTATAGATTGATATGCAGATGCAAAAAATAATGCAAAGATATCACACATACCTTTTCCTCAATTTCTCAAAAATTAATACTCTGCAATGGGCAGAGTATGGATATTGTTCTGTATGGAGTAGAGTATGGATATCCATCAATGTCTATTATTTGACAATATCACAACTGGATTTTTTAATTAAATATATTGAAGCAAATAGGTTAATAAAATCTATAAGTTTCAAGTATACAACTCGATAATACATCATATGTATATTGCACTGTGTGTTCACCACCCAGTTGAATTTCCTTCCACCACCAAATATTTGACCCCCCACCTTTATTCCTTTCTCCCTTTCCCCTCCACCCTCCTCTCTTTCCCTTGTGTCACCACTAATCTACTGTCCATGTCCATGAGTCTGTTTTTTTTGTCATGTTTGTTTGCTGCTTTTAGATTTATATGCCACACATGCATGACATCATGTGTTTTTCAATGTTTTCCTTCTGACTTATTCCACTTAGCATGATTATCTCAAAATCCATACATGTTGTCGCAAATGGCAGTACTTCTTTTCTAATTGCTGAGTAACATTCCATTGCTATATATATATATATATATATATATATATATATATCACTTCTTCTTTAACCAACCATGTATCATAGGACACTTTGATTGTTTCCTTGTTCTGACCACCATGAATAATGCTGTTCATAATGTTCATAATCATAATAAGGAACATCGGGGTGCATATATCTTTGTGGATAAATATTTTCAGATTTTTTGGATAAATATTCAAAAAAGAAATTACTAGGTCATATGCTAATTCAATTTTTAGTATTTGAGAAACCTCTAGACTGTTTTCCATAGTGGCTGTACCAATTTGCAACATTATCAATAGTGTATGAGGGTTCCCTATTCTCCACATCCTCACCAACACATTTTTTTTTCATTTATTGATAATAGCCATTAAGACAGGTGTGAGATGATATCTCATTATAGTTTTAGTTTGCATTATTCTGATGATTAGTGACCTTGAGCATCATTTCATATGTCTATTGGCCATCTGTATTTCCTTTTGGAGAAATATCTGTTCAGATCTTCTATACATTATAATTGGATTGTTGATTTTTTGTTGTTGTTGATTTGTGTTATTTCTTTATAAATTTTGGATATTAACTACTTAACACGTGCATCATAAGTGAATATCTTCTCTCATTCAGTAGGTTGTCTTTTCATTTTATTGATGATTTACTTTGTTGTGAAAAAAAACTTTTAGTTTGATATAGTCTCATTTGTTTAATTTTCTTTTGTTTACCTTGTCTAAGGAGATATATCCAAATAGAAATTACTATTAGAGGAGACAGAAAAAAATGGCATGGATGACAGAGGCTTTGTTCAATCTTATTGCAATGAAATCAGTGTTTTGACAGAAACACGGCACAAACAGCAAGCACAATCACCTGGGATCTAGATGAACAGAAGCACTACAACTAGGGGGAGAAATAATTAATTAACCTGCAATGGTATCAGGTAGGAGGAGATGAAGACAGAAGGCTGCCCAGTCCTGAGAGACTGAGTGGGACAGAGGCTAGGCAGCAGAAGTGGGAAGCTGCAGATAACTCTTAAAGGGGACATGTTCATGAGTGGACTTTCAGGGTGATGAAACTGCTAGTTCTGAGCACCAGCACCAGATAGGCTGCATGGGGAGCACTAAGGACTTACAAGGGGACACTGAGATGTCAGAGTGAGAGCTAGAGGTGAGAATCTCTCTCAGGCAGAAGTGCCAGCAATATCCATTGTTCCTCTTTTGAGCCCTCCCACGTCCCAGTGTGTGGACATAGCTCCTCCATAGCTGAGACATCAAACAACTGAATAATAGAGGTCACTGAGACCAGAGGGTTCCCTGAAACTCCATCTTCTCCAACTCATGACTGGACACAAGTCACATCCAGGTGTCTCCTCCAAGAGTCTAGTGCTCCTTGCTGAGCAATGCCAAGACTCACATTGGTGGCAGCTGATATCAGTTTATGGTATGGTTTCTTGAGGCAAATATAAGCACAGCATCTGTGGATTGCTTGCTGACTCTTAACAGGTAGATGCAAAGGGGCACAGACTGGGCCTAAACCTGGTCTGCAGCAGAAGCCTTTTCAGTACTGTGCCACTGGCCACCTACTACACAAAGCCATACTAATAAGACCGAGAGACTTAGAAGTTTTGCTTAAGATATTAAAACAAAGAAAGGCAGCCAAAATGGGAAGACAAAGAATCAAAAACTATGTGAAAGAACAGAACAGAGATCCAAGAATAATGGGGTCAAGCAATCTAACAGATGCAGAGTCTATAGCACTGGTTATAAAGATGCTCAATGAACTTATGGGAAGTGTAAATGAATTCATTGAGAACTTTAACAAAGATAAAAAAGACATAAAAATGGAAATGAAATTTATAAAAGGGAACCAGTCAGAAATGAAGAACACATTATCTGAGATGAAGAATATATTAGATGGAAAAAATAAAGTGGATAAAGAAAAGAATCAAACCACTGATATAGAGGATGGGGAAGCCAAGGACACTTAATCAGAATGGCAAGAAAAAGGAAGCCAATACTATAATAATAATTTAAGGATCCTATGGGAAGCTATTAAAGGTAAATATGTCCATGTCATAAGGGTACTTGAAGGGAAAGAAGATATTGAAGAGCTATTTGAAGAAATAATGATGGAAAACTTCCCGAACCTGGTGAAGGAAATAGACAAACAACCCTCAGATGCTCAGAAAATCACAAAAAGGATGAACCCAAAGAAGCCCACACCAAGACACATCATAATTAAAATGCCAAAGGTTAAATACAAAGAGAAACTTAAAAGCAGCAAGAAAAAAGCAGTTAGTTATCTATAAAGGAGCACCCATAAGACTGGCAACTCATTTCTCAAAAGAAACTGCAGGACAGAAGGGCTTGGTACAACATATTTAACGTGATGAAGACCCAGCGTCTACAACCAAGAATACTTTACCTAGCAGAGCTACCATTTATAGTTGAAGGACAGATACAGAGTTCTCAGACAAAAATATGCTAAAGGAATTTATCATCACCAAGCCAGTACTAAAGAAAATGTTGGAGGGTCTTTAAGAAGAAAAAAAAATGTATTGAAAACAGGAATAAAGAATGGTAACAGCTACATTCCTATCAACAAGTACCTCAAATGGAAAAGAATGAAGTGCTCCAACCAAAAGATAGAGTGGCTGAATGAATAAGAAAACAAGACCCCTACACATGCTGCCTACAAGAGACTCACTTCAGATTAAAAGACACACACACACTAAAAGAAAGAGGATTAAAAAAAGATATTGCATTGATAGACATAGGGTGTATTGCGCTGGATGAAATAAGTAAGATAGAGAAAGACAAATATCACATGATTTCACATGCATGTGGAATCCAGAGAACAAAATAAGCAACAACAACAAAAACAGAAGTAAATTCATAGGTACAGAGAATATTTTGAGGGCTACTAGATGGAAGGGGGTTGGGGGAGATGGTAAAAAGGACAAAGAGATTCCGAAGTACAAATAGATTGCTACAAAATACACATGGATATATAAAGTGTAGCATAAAGAAAATAGTAAATAATGTAATAAATATGTAACAAGAAAGAGGAGTACTAGATTTAGTGGGGCAATCACTGTGAGTTATATAAATTTCTAATCACTACGCTGTACAACTGAAACTAATATATTGTATGCTCACTGTATTGTTCAATGTAAATATGAGCTACTCATTGTCTATTATATTTCAATAATGCTGGAATAAATAAGTAAATACATAATTAATTACTATTAACAATATCAGAGAGCTTATTGCCTATGTTTTCTTCTAGAAGAGTGTATTGCCTATGTTTTCTTCTAGAAGTTTCATGGTTTTAGGTCTTACATTTTAGTCTTTAATCCATTTTAAGTTTATTCCTTTATATGGTGTAAAAAGGTGGTCCCATTTAATTTTTTTGCATGTATCTTTCCAACTTTTCCAACACCATTTATTAATGAGTCTGTCTTTACCCCATTGTATATTCTTGCCTCCTTTCTCATATATTAAATGAACGTGAAGATGTAGATTTATTTCTGGGCTCTCTATTCTGTTTTGTTGATCAGTGTATTTGTTTTTATGCCAGTATCATGCTGTTTTGAATACTGTAGACTTGTTATACAGTTTGATGTCAGGTAGTGTGATATCTTCAACTTTTTCCTTCTTTCTTAAAATTATCATGGCTATTTGAGATCTTTTATGGTTCCATATACATTTTAGCATTATTTGTTCCAGTCCTCTGAAAAATGTCATTAGTATTTTGATAGGGGTTGCATTGAATTTATAAATTGCTTTTGATACTATGACCATTATAACAATGTTGATTCTTCTTATGCATGAGTATGGTATGTGCTTCCATTTATTTGTATCTTCTTTAATTTCTTTTTTCAATGACATAATTTTCTGAGAACAGATCTTTTAACTCCTTGGTTTATTTGATTCCTAGGCATTTTTATTGTTTTTTTTTATACAATTGTACATGGAATTGTTTTCTTAATTTTTCTTTCTGAAAGTTCATCATTGGTGTATAAAAATGCAAATGACTTTTGAATATTTATTTTATATTCTATTTTATCATGTGATATAATTAAAGTTAACCTTTATCTTATTACCTATTCTTCACCCAATTTGTAAATCTTCCACTATCAGACATATCTTTATGGTAAAGAAAAAAGAAAAAGAATCTAAGAAAAAAGATTCAGGTCTGCATCTTCATCTGTATTCTGCTGTTTCTTAATTATATAATCTGTGAAAGTAATTTTAATTCTCTGAATCAGGTTGTTAATTTAAGAAATCACAATTGTAATAATTATATTGTCTATGCACCAAGGTTATTGTGAAGATTAATTTAATTCTATCATCACGTGCTTTTTTTCTACTTTTCTAATTTGTTTAAACTTTAAAGTTCCATTTTCAATTCACTTCACTCAAACTATGACTTTCCTGAGACCATTTCATAATACTAGATAAGATCAATCTACCTCTGAGCTTTCTGATTAGGTGTTATTAAATTCAAAGGGTTCATGCATATCTGAAAGATCTGCCATTTTAACCATAATCAAAGATTATGGCAATTTATGTTTTAGTACATCATTAATCATTTAAAAGTTTGATTCACTTCACTATTGACACCAATTAATCATTAAATTTGGATAACAAAATATGGCAGAATTTCATATTTTCTTATGGCTGAGTAATATTCCATTGTATATATGTACCACAGCTTCTTTATACAGTCATCTGTTACAGGACACTTTGGTTGCTTCCATGTCCTGTCCACCATAAATAATGCTTCTATGAATATTGGTGTGCAAATATCTTTTTGGATATGGGCTTTCAAGTCTTTGGGGTAAATACCCAGTAGTGAGATTGCTGGATCATATGGTAGATCAATTCTTAGTTTTTTGAGGAACTTCCATACTGTTTTCCATAGTGGCTGTAACAATTTGCAGTCCCATCAGCAGTGTATGAGGGTTCCTTCTTCTCTGCATCCTCTCCAACACTTGTTATTACTTGTCCTGTTGATTACCAGTATTCTAACAGGCATAAGATGGTATCTCATTTTGGTTTAGATTTGCGTTTACTTAATAGCTAGAGATATTGAGAATATTTTCATATGTTTGTTGGCGGTTTGTATGACTTCTTGGGAGAACTGTCTGTTCAGGACCTCTGCCCATTTTTTGATTAGATCTTTTGTTTCATTTTGTTTTGTTATTGAGTTCTATGAGTTCTTTGTATATTTTGGATATTAGGCCCTATCAGAGGCGTTGCTTACAAATATATTTTCCCATATATGTGGTTGTCTCTTTACCTTATTGATGGTGTCTTTTGTTGTACAGAAGAATTTTAGTTGTTGTAGTCCCATTCATTTATTTTAGCTTTTACTTCCCTTGTCTTTAAGATCAAATTAATAAAATCCTCTTTGAGTCCAAGGTCCATGAGTTTAGTTCTAATGTTTTTTTCTATGCATTTTATTGTTTCAGTTCTTATATTCAGGTCCTTAATCGATATTGAGTTAATTTTGGTGTGTGATGATAGACAACATTCTAGTTTCATTTTTTTGCACATGGTTTTCCAGTTTTCCCAGCACCATTTATTGAAGAGGCTTTCCTTTCTCCACTGTATGTTTTTGGCTTTGTTGTGGAAAGTTATTTGCCCATATAAACATGGGTTTACTTCTGACCTCTTGATTCCGTCCCACTGGTCCATATGTCTGTTTTTCTGCTGATACCATGCCTTTTTCATTATTGTCACTTTGTAATATAATTTGAAGTCAGGCAGAGTGATGCCTCCAGCCTCCTTCTTTTTTCTCAGGATGGCTTTGGCAATTCAGGCTCTTGAGTGCTTCCATACAAATGTAGTGATTTTTTTTTGTTCTATTTCTTTAAAAAAATGCTGATGAGATTTTGATGAGGATTGCATTAAACTTGTATAATGCTTTAGATAATAAGGTCAGTTTAACTATGTTGATTCTTTGAATCCCGAAACACGGGATATTTTTCCATTTCTTTGTAGCTTCTTCGATTTCTTTCAATAGGGTCTTGTGGAATTCATTATATAGGTCCTTCACATGTTTTGTTAGATTTATTTCTATGTATGTTATTCTTTAGTTGCAATTGCCAAAGGAATTATTTTTTCCACTTCTTTTTATGAGAATACATTGTTAGAGTATAGGAAATTTATGGATTTTTGAACATTATTTTTATAGCCAGAAATTTTACTGTATTTGCTTATTGTCTCTAGTAGTGTTGTTGTGGAGTCTTTAGGGTTTTCAGTATAGAGAATTGTGTCACCCATAAATAAAGAGGAGGATTCAAAGATCCAAATTCGCAAAGGATAATGGAGATAAAACCAATACAGAAGAAATAGATGTGTGTGTGTGTGTGTGTGTGTGTGTGTGTGTGTGTGTGTTTCTCTCTTGTCCCGTCCTGCTTCTCTGCTTTCTACCCTGATAACTTGGACCTGCTGCTGGCTGCTAGAAGTTCTGGCACTTACAGGAAAGCTGATCAGGAAAGTCGTGGCACCTTCACTCCTCCACCTTCTCCTGCAAGGAGCTCCAGCAGCTGTGAGAGACAGCTTCTTTATTTCTCCCAGTCTACCACTCGACACCCAGAGTTCTGACCTGTGGTAGCTCTTATGCGCAGATTTCACATTCAGACATGTGGTGTGCAGTTTGGGTGTATTTTGTTGAGTTTTAGATATTCAGCTTATTGTTGTTTCAGGAAGAGAGATCTGAGGAAGTCTCTCAACCATGTTTCCTTGCCAATTCCTTACAATTTATTTTAGCAGATTAAATACTCCAGGAGATTCCTGAGTAAGTATGCACAGAAAGTAATGTTTTAAGGCTTTTGTATATCTAAAAAGCACTTTAATCTATTTTCATACATAATTGTATCCATGTGCTAAAGTGTCACAATAACATACCATGATTTATATTAGATCAATATGAGCACAGGATATATTACTTCTTTTAGGATAATGTCCGGTTTCTAATTCTGTTCACTAAAATATCTGAAAACAATGGCAAATCGTTAACAATGATCATCTCTAACACCCATATTGTGATCTTTAAATATCATTGACCATTAAGGAGAACTAAGGCTCCATAGTAAAATGGCTGTTTTCTGGTCTGGGTAAAAATAAAATGTATAAGAATGAGTCTGGTATATCTTTCCTTTGCTTTCTGAAATGACATAAAAGACTACCATGATCCTATGAAAAGTGCTCCAGAGACAGCTGATCAAATTTAAGCCAATCTACACTTCAGTAAGGAAAATAACTGTAATAAATAAAAACATATCAATTACATAAAAATTCATCCATTAGAAATTATATTTATAAATGCAAACTTATAAGACACCTTGCAAGGATACTAACAAAGCAACTCATTATTTAGACAACTGTAAAAGAAAATAGATGCCTTAAACATTTTACTGCCCTTCCTATACTATACCTCAGTATAATGAAATAGTTGACATGGCAAAGGTTTTCTCATTAAATAATGATTTCAGTTAATTAAAGTAGAAGAAATAATGTAATTAGAATATCATATTTCACATATCAGGTTACTTTTCAATCAGAATGTTTTTAATCAATTTATGTTTTCAATAGCATTGAGTTGTTTATTTTTAAAACAACTTTATACTAACAAATTCTTAGAATAATTAATGTTGAAAAGTATTAGTAAAATAATTTTATCTTGGCCTCTACTTCTTCCTTTGATTCCCTACTTCAAGCCACATCACATACAGGGCAATCTAGGATCAATATGGAATCATAGATGAGAGATCAAGAAAGAGATTGTGGGGAATCATTGGGTACTCATATCTACATAATTATTGGTTACTGAAAAAGAGCCATCTATGAATCTATCATAATTGAAAACATATTCTGGCATTAAGTGCTTCTCTCTGACTATTTGATTGCTTAAACTTTAAAGTCATATTTTGAATTTATTACTGAAACTGCCACTTGCCTAAATTAATAGTTCCTAAGTGATGATTACCCATGACTATTAACATCACAAAAAGTAAGGTAACAAGAAATGTATGTACTGAGGGATTAACTCGACAACATTTATGAATTCTTGCCAAACTATATTCTGAATTTGATCAAAAATCTGTTTCTAACAATAATCTTTCAGGAATTCTAGGATTAAAGTAGTGTGTTAAAAACATATGAGGAGTCTATAGCTAGTATATGGCTCAATAGTGAAAGAAAGAAAGCTTTTCCCCTAACATCAGGAATGAGGCAAATATTCTGCTTTCAGTGTAGTTATTCAACATAACAACAGTAGTTATAAACAGTTATTAGACAAGATAAAGAAATAAAAAACATTCAAATTGGAAAGGAAGAAGTAAAAACATCTTTTATTTCACAAATGAATTATATAGAGAAAATCTTAGAAAATCTACATGAAAGCTGTTAGAGCTAAAAACTAAATTCAATAAAGTTTCATGGTACAAGATCAACACACAAAATTAAGTTGCATTTCTAAGTGCCAGCAATGCACAATCAGAAAAAAAAATGAAGAAAAATTATTTAAAATAGCATATAAAATAATAAAATATTTAGGAGTATCTTAATGAAATGAAGGACTTGTATACTGAAAACTACAAAGCATTGATAAAAGAAATGAAAGACCTAAATAAATGGAAAGGCAATTCATTTTCATGGATAGAGAGATTTGATATCATTAGCATGTCAATACCACCCAAAGCCATCTACAAATTCAACACAATCTTATTAACATTTCAACAGCATTTTTTTAAAAATGAAAAAGACAATATTTAAATTAACATATTTCAAGAGGCCTTGAAAGACAAACAATCTTGAAAAGGAAAAATAAAGTTGGAGAACTCATATTTTCTGACTTTAAAACTTTGAAACAAAGCTACAGTAATTAAGACAGTATGGTATTTGCATGAGGACAGGCTATAGACCAATGAAATAGAATAGATAATGCAGAAATTAACTTTCATAGTCAAATGATTTTTAACAAATGTGCAAAGACAGTTCACTGGGTAAAAAATAGTCTCTTCAACAAATGAGGCGAACTGGATATCTAATGCAAAAGAAATATGTTGAAACTTTACCTTATATCATAGAAAAAAATAAATAAAAATTGACCTAACCCTTAAAACAATTTTATGGATATGACAACAAAAGCATAAGCCACAAAGAAAATAAAAGATAAACTGAACTTCATCAAAATTAAGAAAATTTCTACTCAAAAGATTCTATCAAGAAAGCAAAAGACAAACAAGAATTGGAAAAAAATGTTTGAAAATTCTATTTCTGATAAGGGATTAATAACCTGATCATGTAAAGAACTCCTACCTCTCAGCAATAAGAAAACAAACAACCCATTCAAAAAGAGACAAAGGACTTAAATAGACATTTCTCAAAAGAATATATACAAATGGCCAATAAATTCATGAAAAAATGCTCAACATCACAAGTTACTAGAAAAATGCAAATCAAAATCACAATGAGATAACACTTCACATCTACTAGAATGGCTACAATAACTATATATGTGTACATACATATATATGTGTATATATATCTATATCTATATCTCTCTATCTATATCTATATCTATATCTATACACACATATATATATACACATACAGAAAATAGCAAGTGTTAGCAAGGATGTGGAGAGTTTAGAATCTTTGTTTACTGCTAGTGGGAATGTAAAACAGTGCAACCTCTGCAGAAAACAATTTGACAGTTTCTCAAAAAGTTAAATATAAATATATCATTTGACCTAATTCCACTCTTAGGTATATATTCAAAGGAATTGAAAACAGGTACTCAGATATTTTGTACACCAATGTTCATAATAATATTATCTGCAATAATCCAAAGGTAGAAAAAAACCCATGTTCATCAATAAATTAATGAACAAAATGTGATATATACCTACAATGAAATATATTATCCAGTCATAAAAGAAATAATATTTGAATACTTCCACATGTATAAACCATGAAAACATTATGCTAAGTGAAATCAGTCAGGTACAGGAAAAATATTATACAGTTTCACTTTTATCAGGTACCTAGAATGGGCAAATTCATAGAGACAGATAATAGAATAAATGTCTCCAGGGCATAAGCAAGGGGAGAATGAAAAGTTGTTGTTTAATGAATATAGAGTTTATGGTAAAGATGATGAAAAAATTTTGAGCATAAATATTATTAATAGTTACATAACAATGTGAATGTATGCAATGCCACTGAATTGTGAGATTACAGATCTTTAAGATGATTAATATTGTGTATTGTATATATTTTACTACAATTTAATAAATAGAAGGTGTGTTCAAATCAAATTTCAGAAAATGAGACTCTATTGATAGAGCAGTCTGCTTTCTTTAACAATTTAATTGTAAGGAAAAATTTAAAAGATGCGGAGGGGACCTGTAGATTACAAGAAATTTAAGAGACAATTAACTAAGTGCAACGCATGGTCTTTTACTTGGATCCTTGGCACCTATAGATTACAAGAAATTTAAGAGACAATTAACTAAGCGCAACACATGGTCTTTTACTTGGATCCTTGTTAGAGATATGCATAAAATAATCTTATGGCTGAAATATTATGAAGTATGGGATTTGTTTCAATATGATGAAGAATGGGAGGAGAGAGTGAAGCAAAATTTTATGTGTTGGGGCTGGATAATGGATACATAGTACTTCATTGTACTCATCTCTACAGTTTTATGTTTATATATTTTTTTCTTATAAAAAGTGAAAATATATTTTATTTAGCTTAAGAATATCTCATTTTAATATATTCTTGTAAGTCACAGGCCAGCCTAATTCCTTAGGAAATGTGATCAATCAGCAGATAGTAGATGTATGGCAGGCATAGTTTTTTTAAAAAAAAAAATAGAATTTCATTTTAATTCAGTGAATGTTGAAATGTATCTAGTTAAAATGCTTATTTCCTCAGAATCCCTTCCATCTAAGGCAGCATATGGCATAGTACTGGCTTGTAAATCATGTCAATTGATTCTGGGAAATTCTTTAGTCTTTCTGACACAGTAATCATACTTACTACTTATCACATTGCTTCTTCATTTTTGGAATGCAGGTATCACCCCTGAAGTACATCAACCATCACGGGATTATGAAGAAAAAAAGCCATATACTAAGAACGAGCAAAATAGAAAAAGACAGAGACAGATTCCTGATGACATTACTGATTGTACCAATGTATTACTCACTCTCCCTTTCTGTTTAAACTACTGTGGTAGAGTTTTTCTTATTGTTTTATTTTGTTTTAGCTAAGAACATTCTTAACTGATACTAAATGCTCAATAAATACTTATTGAAGGAATAAATTGTGTAACTGACTGATTTGTGTCCTGCGTAATAGAAAATCAAGAAAAGGAGCCAGAGCATTTGGAATTAAATCTAAAAATTATCAGTGATTACACTGTGATCATGGAGACGTTGCCTTATCCCTCAGCAACTAAGTTACCTGCCCTGTAAAATGCAGGAGGACGTATTATTGAGCCCAAAAACAATTCCAAGGGGTAAAATCAAGGAATATATGCTTTATAAAACATGCTCAAGGAGGCGAATTGCATGAGGTCATCTGGGCTTTAACACATTGCCGTTTGGTAAATACCAAACAACAACAAAAAAATGGCCTAGCTAATATTGTATTTATTTTAGCTGATTGAGAGTCTTTGGTACAATTAGAATTTAAACTAATTTTTTATTTTGGATATTTTATCTCATATTTATCTATACTTCTATGTAGAGGTGAACCTAATTCTCTATTGTACATATAAGGCTAAAAAGTAGCATATAAAACATGAAAATCTATCAATAAGATTATTTTAAAATCTTCAGATGAAAATAAATGTTTAAGAAAATACTGGGATAAATCATTTCATTAAAAAATATTCCTTATAGATGTCATCAATGTGAGTTTTCTTTTTATTTATGTATTTATTTAT
The DNA here is from genome assembly GCA_028627145.1 of Eidolon dupreanum. Classification (NCBI taxonomy): domain Eukaryota; kingdom Metazoa; phylum Chordata; class Mammalia; order Chiroptera; family Pteropodidae; genus Eidolon; species Eidolon dupreanum. Next base: position 47,225,614 of record CM053505.1, read on the forward strand.
GAGTCATCATGTATTGTAACTGCTTAAAGAAACGTATTATTTCAAAATATGATGTTTATAATGCATCTTTGAAAGAATACTTACAGAAACAAATTTTGAAAATAACATATATCATTTTTTTTCTCAACCGATAGAGACAGAGACTAAATATTCCTGTATTTTACCTAGAATTCCATGTGTCCTACATCTGGTTTCTCATCCATTCATATCTTATATCTTACAAATTACATACTCTCAAATAATCTTACAGCAAAATCCAGACAATCCAGTTTTGTCAAGAATGACATTTTATTTTCAGATATTCTGCTATTATATTTATTATTTAATGTTTTAAGTATATAAAAAGGTATAATTATATAGTTTCAACTATATTGTATTGCTCAGACACATCAATTATAATTCCTAGTGATCCAGAATGATGAGGAATTCAAAGAAATATCAAGTATAAAAAATTACTGAAGATATGCTAGTTAATCTTGTTTTATAATACTGATTATTATAAGAATAATTTAAAATAGTAACTTATATTTTGAGAATAAAAATACATTTGAACAATTGTTCTAAATATTATCAAGGTCCTATCTTAAATAATTAAAGGAGCCATCTTCATTGTCTTTCCGGATTTAATTTTTTAGATCACAATCATTCATTACACTTGTTATTAACCCATAACATACATACATGTGAGACACAATAAAATAATTCATAAAGTATATATAGACTTTTCAGTTAGATAGTCATGGGTTTGAATCTTGTCTATACCTCCCACTAGCTGTGTAACTTTGGGCAAAAACTTAACCTCTTTACCTCAGTTTCTAAGAATAATCATAGAAGCACTTTGTAGGTTTAATTTGAGGATAAGATTAGATTTTTTAAATTGCTGGCCCAAAATAAATAAATGAAAGCAATCATGGTGATTTATTATATTTAAGAAAAACATCAAACACAGTTTTTATCAAAGAACATAGGTATACCAAATACACAAAAAATATTTTAAGTATATAATTTGTGGTCTTCCAATAAACATTGCACATATATTTAGATCTCTTTTCTAATCCTGTATTACAGTACTATTGAAGATTAAAATAAACAGAAAGCTAATTATACACGTAAATAGCCATGTCAGTAGGATCACTAATTTATATATAGTGATGTAATTCATCTCCATGTAACCATTTATGATAGCTTTCTTTTATTTAAAGAGAAATCCTCCTCTTGGTATTGACATCTCTCTGATCTTGCATATGCACTGAGAGACTTGTCCACAGTTCAGAGAATTGTGAAGGATACATGTAATGCTATATATATGATCAAGGTAATAATAATTTCTGAGAAAATATTTCCTTTACAGAAGATCAAACTTCAAAATCTTAAATGAAAAGAAGTTTATAGAGAGGAAAAAGATCTCAGAGAAGGCAGTAGTATGTTTAGTCTGTGTAATATTATATTATTATTCAAGAACAGCACAAGGTAAAAATTGCATATTATAATCATAGTAAGTTACAGATAAGGGTGATTAGGCATAGTATTGTTCTACTCGATGTCTCAAGGCTTTAGTTAATATTTTTCAAAAATTTATCAATTAAATATGTATCAAGCACCTACAATGTGTATAGAATTTTATTAGGTAAGTTACTATAGTGCTAATTAAATAAGTGGTATAGAATGTTGTTAGGCTTGTTGAGATTCAATAGAGAATATCTCTCATGCATTTCCCTAATAGATACAAGTAGGAGAATCTTTAATGCTCTATGGAGAGAGGGGTTGCTCAGTCTCTTCTGACATAGCATAACTTTGACTGTACCAGGTAACCAGTAGACTAGCAATGGAAATTGGTCTTAGAATTGCCATTCCTGTTCTCCATTGATTGCAATAAATAAAGAACAGAATTTTGCTGGAAGAACAATATTTAATAGTAGGTATAAATGCTGAATAAATTCTGATTAAATTATCGAATAAGATAAATAATATTGAGCCACTTTTAAGGGAAACTATTATACAAAAACAGTGTGGTATTAAAACCACTTCTCATGCAGGGAATGGGGTGGTTCCAGGATTTCCTTATAGAAAGGGTGTCAATTTGGTTAGAAAGGGAAATCTAAGACATTTTTCCTAGAGACATATTTACATAATAAATATTTGGCTTTGATTTAGTATGTTTATCAGCTGATGGAGGTAATTAGAGGCTAAGGTCTCCTAAAGCCATTCCTTTGCATTGACTCTACCTTCAAGAATACAATTGGGGAAGCTATCTCATTGTCTAAAGTTCTGCCAATTACCATCTGAATTTTAACAAATTGACTGAATTTTGTAATCCTGGATTGTTTTTATCTGTAAACTGCACATAATAATGAGTATCTTGCAGGTTTTAAATGAAGCTTAATCAATATCGTATATGTAGAGATTCTAGTGCAGCACCTGGACATAGTGCATGAACTTTAAATTTTCTTTCTGTTTATGGTAATCTTTTTCCTCCAAATGGTCCTCACAATGAGTTCATATAGCTTCTTGTTCCTCCCAGGCAGACCAAATAGAGACCAATACTTTCTAATATCATGTGTGCCAAGCCCTGCCATTATTTTTCTTCCTAGTCTTAAAACTTGGAGAAAATTAGGCTATTTAATATATCTCGGAAAAACATAAAAGTGTGCCAATGTTGGTACACTTGATGTTCCAGAGGCCCATTGAACTATCCTCATTTCTTTTGGATTCTGTTTTCTTGTTGCTGTTCTGATTAGGTATTTTCTGCTGCCTTATCTTCTAATTCCACTTCATCTAATCTATTGTTAATTCCTTCTAAGGTATTTTTATTTCAGTTATTGAAGTCTTCATTTCTGACTGGTTCTTTTTTATATTTTCTACCACCATTTTTATGTTTCCTATCTCTTTGTTAAAGTTCTCACTGAGTTCATGTACTCTTGCCCTAAGTTCATTGAGCATCCTTATAACCATGTTTTGAACTCTGCATTTGGTAGATTATTTGTCTCCATTTTGTTTAGTTTTATTTTTTCTGGAGCTTTGTTCTGTTCTTTCATGTGAGACATGTTTCTTTTCCTCCCCATTTTGGCTGCCTCACTGTGTTTGTTTCTATGTATTAGGTAGGGCTCCTAAGTCTCCTGATCTTAATAGAGTGGCTTTATTTAGTAGGTGTCCTGTGGACCCCGGTGGTACAGTCTCCCCAGGTCACCTGAATGAGGTGTTCAAGCTGTATCCCTTGTGTCAATTGTGTGTGCCTTCCTGTTGTAGTTGAGCCTTGGTTGCTGTTTGCATGTCAATAGAAGGGATTGATCCTTGAGCATATCAGCTGTGAAAATTGGCTGGTGAAGGCCTGACCCTATAGAGAAGAATTCACTTTAGCAAAGCTCTGGTGCCTGCCCAGTCTGCCCTTTGGATGTGTCTTCCTCAGATGCAACCCTGAGTGGTGCTCTGGCTACAGTACCAGTTGGAGCAGGCCACTAGGTATGCCTGCCTAAGGGCCTCCTGGGATGAGCCAAGGAGCAGGCCAAATTCAGTCACAGACTGCACATTTCCAGGGTCACCTGGTAAGAGTCATCAAGCAATCTGCAGATGGCTGCCACCCATGCTGGGCTTAGAGGTGCCTCAAAAGGCCAAGCCAGGAACTGAGGATTGCTGCCACTAGTAATGGGCTTGGTGCTGCTCAGCAAGTGGTATGTCGCATGCCAAGGTCATATGCTGCTGGTTTGGGCTTTGTAGGCCTTTGAGAGTTTTTAGGAAAGTCCACAGCCAAGACAGGCCATTTGTATAGAATAAGCTACCGGAGGCAGTTTGGGTGGGCCCCCAAGTTGGGAGAGGCGAAGTCTTAGTGAATCACATGGGCAGAGTGACTTGTGTTAGTCAGATTGATGAAGACTCAGATATGGCAGTCACCTGTGTCTGCACACTGGGAAGGGTGAAGTCTCAATATAGGGAAGATGGATACTGCTAGCACTTCTGTCCAAGGGAAAGCTGCTCCACTAGCCCTTGCTGTGAATTCTGACAACTCGGTGTCTTCCCGTATGTCTGCAGCACTCCTCGAGCAACTATGGCACTCCCCAGTGGTGGAGGTCAGAGAGAGTGAGTTCATCAGTAAGTAAGTCCATGTGTGGGCCTTTTGAGAGAAACGTCTATGAATCTTACAGCCCTACATTTCACTAAGCCACAATCTTGCTGGTTTTTCACAACCAGAGGTTGTGAGGACTTCTCAGCATTGCAACTCTGGGCTTGAGTGCCCAGTGTGGGGATGAGATCCCTCTCTCTTCAGGATGGGAGCCAAATAACCCTCCTGATTCTCAACCAGCACACATAGTTGTGGGACCACACCTTTTTATGTCTCCAATCCTTCTACCAGTCTTGAGGTGACCTCTTATGTATGTCTCCAGTTGTAGGACTTCTCAGCCAGACCTCTAGCGACTCCCAGTGATGATTGTCTATAGTTTCATTATAATTTGGTGTGGTCGTGAGAGTGTTGCACAGCATCTACTTTCTATGTCATCTTGTCTGGTCCCATTCTATGTCTTTTGAATGGAGAGTGTAATCCCTTTACATTTAAAGTAATCATTGATAAGAAAAGATATTATTGTCATTTTGTTAATTTTTTCTGTATATCATATAGTTTTTTGGCCTCTTTTCTCTCTTGTTGCCTTTCTTTGTGTTTCATTGATTTTTTTTGTACTGACATGCTTTGATTTTTTTTTCTCATTTTTATTGTGTATCTTCTATAGGTGTTTTCCTTTTGGTGGTTATGAGACTTACATAAAATATCTTATAATTATAACAATATATTTTAAGCTGATAACAACTTAACTTCAATTGTATAGAAAAACTCTACGCTCACATCTCCTCTCCCCATTTCATTTTATTGATGTCACAAATAATATCTTCATATATTGTATATCCATTCATGGTTTTATATTATTTTTATATTTTGTATTTTAAATTCAATACCAAAATTAAAATTGCTTTATTTATCATGATTACAATAGTATTATATTCTGTATTTTATATGCATTTACCTTTACAAGCAAGCTTTATGTTTTCATATGATTTTGTGTTATTATCTAGCATCTTTTTTTTCTATTTGTAGGGCTAACTTTAGTATTTCTTGTAATACAGGATTAGTGGTGATGAACTCTCTCAGGTTTTGTTTATCTGGGAAATTATTTCTCCTTTATTTTTGAAAAACATCTTTGCCAGATATAGTATTCTTGGGTGGCAGGTTTTTCTTTTTTTCTTTCAGCACTTTGAATATATCATCCCACTCTTTTCTGGCCAATAAGGTTTCTACTGACTTTTCTCTTTGATAATCCTCCAAATGCCTGGAATGCTGATATATGTTCCACTCTTCTTCAAAATCAAAGCATACAGAAAAGTGGAGGAAATATTATAACAAACATCCATATAGCCACCTTCCATATTTAAACAGATTTTGCCATTTTGCTTAATGTTCTCCTTAAAAAAGTGGTAGAGACGCATTCAAAGACTTCTACACACATATACTCTTCCTACTTCCTTCCCCTGTAATGAAACCAAGATCTCAAAATTTGTGTATGTCATTCTCAGGTACATTTTACTATATATGTTATATATACTATAAATAGCTACTAGTACTTTTCTGTGTTTAAAAGATTATATAAATTATTTGTATTATCTGTTCGTATAATATATATCCAGAGAAAATATTACATCTCTGATTCAACACTTACTATTTATATAATTTTTCATAATTTATTTAAATTATATGGTCATTCTTTCATACATAAATGAGCTTAATAATTATGTCAACCTTACAGTGTTTTAAGGATTAAATAAATTAATATATGTAGTCTTCAGAAAAGTATCTGAAAATAGCAGGCAATTGATAAATCTCAGTGGTTATTATCACACAATCTATTTGTTTTTCACTCAAAATTTTATTATTTATTTGCATTGATACATGTAGATACAATTTATTTATTGTACTGGTTGTATAATATTCTACTGTAAGAATAAACTATTATTTTCCCATTCTTTCATTGATGGAGAGTTAAACAGTTTCTACTTTTACACTAAAACAAACAGCACAGCACAGCAATGAACACCTTTATACATGTCTTGTGGTGTACATTTTGCAAGAATTTACACCCCTCAAGTGTCACTGTTGAATAAAGTATATAGGCATTTTATTTTGTACAAGACATTGTTAAATACACTTATTTATAATTCCATTAATAAAATTGGTAGTTTTTATTTCCCCAGTTCTTCAATAACACTTGGTATTACCAGACTTTAAATTTAACTGTCTGATTGGTGTTAAGTGTTATATACCTTTTTAAAAAAATATTTCCATGACTACTATATGTTTATTGATTATTTGGATTTCCACATTATAATTCTTTCTTTTGTGATTTTGTTCATTTTTCTCTACTGGATTATTTTGTCTTTTCTCATGCATTTGTAAAACATTTTAATATAGTCTCATTCATTGCTTTTGCTATTATATGTATTGCAAATAGTTTCTCCTACTCTATGGTTTGGCTTTCCCTTTGTCTATAGTGATTTTGTTTTTGAAATTTTTAAATATTCAATGTGGTTACTTTTATGATTTTTTTAGGTTATGGTTTGTATTTTCTAATTATTTTATTAATTTTTCCCTATTTTAATGACATAGAGATAGTAAAAGATAGATAGATAGATAAATAGATAGATTGATGATAGATAGATAGATAGATAGAAATAAAGATAGGTAAATAGATAGATGATATTGCTGTCATATTTGGGGCTTAGTCCATATTAAAAGTGTTTATATTTATAGTGCATGATATAGTTTTCTATTTTTGCATATGGATGCTGAAATGTCCCAGCATTATTTGTTCAATAGTTTCCTGCATTACTTTAGGAATAACTGTACAATTGGAAGTAGAAATACTTAATGTCTAATAACGAAAGCTCTCTCTTCCCTAGAAATATTTAAATGATCACTGAAATTCTTTACCTCTGTGACCAACCTTCCCTTGTACTTGGCACAGTTTTTCTTTAGGTGATGTTAATGTATTCAATATGGATATTATTATGTCTCTTTTCAATAAGTGATTTTCAAACTTTGGCATGTTATCGGAATCACCTGGAGAACTCATTAAATCATCTGGAGAGTACAGTCCTTAGAAATTCTAATCCATTGTAGATATTATTTATTGCTACCTAACGAATTACTTTAAAACTTAGCCATTATGGAAAAAAGTATGGGGGTTACTCAAAAAATTAAGAATTGATCTACCATATGATCCTGCAATCCCTCTACTGGGTACTTGAAAACTCATATTTGCACACCAATGTTCATAGCAGCATTATGCATGGTGACCAGGCCATGGAAGCAACTAAAGTGTCCTATAATAGATGATTGGATAAAGAAGCTGTGGTACATATATACAATGGAATATTGCTCAGCCATAAGAAGAGATGAAGAGATGAAATATTGCCATTTACAACAACATAGATAGACCTCGAGATAATCATGCTAAGCAAAACAAGCCACATAGAAAAAGTTGAAAATAACATAATATTACTTATATATGGGATATAAACCTAGAAGTAACAAATGAATAGGACAAACAAACAGAGACTCATGGACATGAATAATAGACTAATGGTTGCCAGAGAGTGGCGGGGTGGGGGGATGGGAAGAGGTAGATGGGGTAAAAAGGATAAAATATGTGGTGACAGAAAGAAATCTAACTACAGGCAGTGAACACAGAATGCAATATATATGCCATACTATTGAACTGTACACTTGAAACTTACTAGATTTTGTTAACCAATGCCATCATAAAAAAACAATTAATTAATTAATTAAAAATAACTTAGCAGCTAAAAAATAAAAATAAATTAATTTTAAAAATTAGCAGTTTAAAAAAAGCATGATTTATTATCTTACATAATTTCTATAAGTCAGAAATTCAGGAGTAGGTTGGCTGAGTATTTATGTCCCTCATGAGGATGCAGTCAAGCTGCTGACAAGGGCTATAGTCATCTAAAGAGTTACTGGACTGTAGAATATACTTGAAAGGTGGTTTACTCACATGGTAGCTGGCAGAATTTCTCAGTATTTTGTTGAATGAGCCTCTCCATTCAGCCAAATGTGTTGTTTAAATGTCCTCATGACATGTCATCTGGCATTCCTCTAAGCAAGTAATACAAGGGAAAGCAAAAAGGAAATCATGGAGTCTTTTATGACCTAGTCTCTGAAGTCACACACCATCCCATCTGCTTTGGTTTATTTATTAGAAGCAAGTCAAAAAATTGGCCCATATATAAGATTGTAAATAAGAGTGCCAAAGTTTCTGTGGACATATTTCATATATTATCATGGTTCAGGAATGAAACCTTGAAATTTTCATTTTTTAACAAGCTCCCAGTAATGATAATGCTGAAAGTCCAGATCATACTATAACAAGCAAAGCTTTATATTTTGCACATGATTCACTTTATACACTTTAGCCACCTAAGGGCAATCTATAATCCCTTATTCTCTAGTAGCTCATCTAGTCATGTTGAAGTCTTTAATGTTTTTTAAGTTTATATCCTCTTCTCTATTCTCATTACTTCATTGTTATTAGTTTCTTAAACAACTCTTTTGACGCTAGTTGCTTTTCCTTCAATGTTGTGGTCACACTGCCAAAGTTAATTTTCTAAAATATTGTTCACCCCACCTCTATCCAATGACCTACCTATAATCAATTTGATGGCAAAAATTATACATTTCGAGGCAGCAAAACTATTCCTCTACCTACCATATTATGTGACTTTCTCTAAGCCCCAGTTCCCTCATCCCAAAACAGGTGATATCAGTGATGACTTCAAAAAGTTGTGTTGGACATTAAATGATACAATGTTCTAAAACAAGCTTAGTACAATGCTTAGTTTGTAAGTATTTCCTTTCCCCTTCTTTTTCAATTCAAAGGCGGTGTCTGTTAAATGAATTGAGAAACACAAGGGAGGAAGAGAGAGAGATTATTTTAAAAACACAAAGCAAAGTAATCTGTGAGGTTTAATTCCAAAATCGATTTAATTAAGTAAATAGCTCTCTATACAAAATAAGAACTTAAAATGCCTGAAAAACATGTGTGCATATTAATTTAATAAAATGAATTTGCCAGAAGTCATAAGACAATGGAAATGAAGATTAATTTGATGACAATGAATGTCATTTGATATCAGATTGTTAGTTTTTTAATGAAAAAATAAACCTACGGATTCTTAAATATTAGTTTAAAAACATACATTGCTCATATTCTTATTTATAATCAGAAAAAAGTGACAAATCCATAATCCATCTAAATTATGTTTAAAAATTTGATTAATAAAAAAAATGCCATAAGACAAGTGGTTAATCTTCTTCCTTTAAAAAAAAATACTTAAAATGTGAATAAAACATTACAATTTTAGATAGTGCAAAATGGACTTAGGAAGGTTTTAAGTTAACAATTAACTCCCTGAAAATGAATTCTTTTTCTTCATTGTGAATATGCAAAAATTATTGAATAGCAAGATACAAAAAGGTAGATTACTAACAATTTCAAAAGAAAGGAAAATACAAAGAGAAAAGAGACCAAACTAACCAGAATATGATATAATAACCTGTTATTTGATTTTAAAAACAAAACAAGGAAACAGCCTGTAAGAAAACTGTATGAATTTCTCATTATGTTTAACAGTTTTTCCCTTTGGAAAACTATATTTCAAGTCTCAGGTCATATCCTTAGAGGATAATATAAATATGAAAATGTAAAAAAGATGAGGAGAACTCCAGGTTTATTAAGTTGGGTGAAGAAAAAGCTATGAAGCCTTTGAACAAGCTTTTAAAGGAAATAATGACCTTTTGTTTCTAGGCTCAGTAATGGGAGAAAATGTAGAAATGACTTTAGTTGAAAATAGAGGGACCTCACAGATTTATTAAATGGTGAAATAGGAATAACAAGTAACTATTGTTAAAAGATAATTTCCAAAAAGGTAAAAAAAATGAATTCCCTTTAAATATACAATGAACATGTATCAAATATTTTCTTTAACCCATTGATTAACCAGAGAACCAGTATGAGAGTTAAAAAATTTTGAAGACTATTTGAAAAGCTAGAAATTTATAAGTAATATTAGAACAAAAATTCTGGTTTAGATAAAAATTGGTTAATGTCCAACAGGTCATAAAATGTAATCTTTTTCATCATATAGGAACTATTTGTATTTCCATGGAACAAAATTCTATGTTAACATGTAACTTTACTAAGTTTGAAATCTTTAATCAATAGTGAACAACAAATTGAACTAAGTATACTCTCCTAAGAAAACTTAGTTGGCTTTGCCTCTATATGTCACTGAAAGTCTATGTTGTCTAGCTTTTTGTTTTTTGGGTTTTTTTCCCCAAGTTTAGGTTGTTCTTATAGTATTGAAAGAATAACCACTCTTACAGAAAAATATGAACTTCTCATTTTAGTTTTAATTTTTAAAATGTTTTATTCTTTATCTTTTTAAAATATCTATTTAATGTGACCTGAAGAGATGAACATTTTATTTAGAATCATTGTTTTACTTCTATTATTGTGCTTAATCTAAAAAAGGCATTTTACATTAATTCAGGAAAAAGTGACTGTAAATACCACTGATTAATAAGATGGAATTGGTTGCACTGTTATTAAATAACAATGACATTACCCAGTGGTCTTATCTTGGTAGTAGATAGATATAGTAGTAGACCAAAATGAAAATGTATCCTTGGAATAAAAATACTGAAGATAAAAGACCATAAATTATGTTACCAATGACACAGAAAAGAATAATATCCCCTTAAAAAAACCAACATCTTTTGAACATATAATATATACAAGACACTATTAGGCACTTAATTCATTAATGAAATCATTATAATAACTCTCCAAAGTAGAAATTATTACCTCTAATGTAATTATAGCAATTAATGTTAATTGGAAACTATCAACAAAAGTTTGCTGCTACCAATCTAATGCCAACAGGGTCCCTCAATCTGGGGTGTGGAAAAAGAAGAAACTATATTCAGGTGAATAGTTTGCAAACCAGGAAAATTCAGTCCTCAGTGGAAACACAATGTGCTCTCCCTTAGACAAAGAAAAGACCAATTTTATATAGAAAGTTTACGCCCTGGTCAGGTATGGTCCAATTTTATGCAAATAAGGAATTCAAATTTTCACAGTTTGATTCGTCCAAATAACACTATCTTGATTGATCAGAATTGCATGACTGATTAGTTGTTATTGAGTCACTGTGATTGGCCACTAAAGATGCAAATGAGGCTGTAGCTGTGCAGTTCTGATTGGTCAAGGCAGGTTTCAGCCCACTGATTAAAAGACGATTCCAAGAACTTCTTCATAAGGATTGACTCAGAAGGCATAAGCACAGTGCAGCAGGCTGATGATTTAGTCTATAGCTTTTCCCTGGAATGCAGCATGCATAAGAGGCTTCTGTCAGCAATAGCTGCTAGGTTCTGGCTATAAATTTGAGCCTAATTAACCAAAAGGAGTCCTTCTTGGCAAATACATTCCTTCTCAGGGTCCACAAAACTTACTACCTGCCAGAACTATTCTTAATTCTCCATGTTTAATCAATTCCTCATAGCATTCAAAGACTACTGTGAGGTAGATATTATCATATCTGTTTTGAAAGGTAGAAAAGCAGGCTATTAATTAAATACCAGATTGAAAAAAAAACTGTTAAAACTAAAAATTGCTGTGAAGAAGCCTTATAATGCTCTATTTAAACTTTATTTCAAAATTTAAATAAGCTTGCATATTATTCAAGCTCTACACTTTACTCCACTATATAGCCAGACAGATGACATGATCTCATCCCGAGTGAATAAATCAAAATCTCTAGGATTGCAGTTTTGTAGCTGTTTTTTTTTTTTTTAATAAAAGTATTGGGGTAACATTGGTCAATACATTAAATAATTTTCAGGTGTACAATTTTATAATACATCATCTATATATTGCATCGTGTGCTCACCACCCAATTTTCAGTCTGCTTCTATCAATGTATATGGCAATTGTGTTTTCAAAAAGCTTTGTGAGCATTAATTAGGTTTTGGATTTTGCCAGATGAGTACCATGGAAGAAAAAAAAAGTCAAGGTAAGTAAGACAGATTGGTTCAAATTATGCATAGCCAGGTTGAGAAATCTTTAATATGTAAGATTATTAATACCGGCTGCAAATTACAATCACCTGTGGGACTTTAAAATATGGCAAACACTTGGGTCTAACTCTAGACCAGTTAAATCAAATTTCTGAGGGTAGGGTCCTGACATAAGGAATTTCTTAAAACTTTTCCCAAATGATTCTCAAGTACAGCAAGGATGGGGAATCACTGACCTCCAGCTTCTCTCAAACTCTCCTGCTCAAAACTCTTAACTGCTCTCCACAATCTTCTGAATTATCATAAATTCCTCGGTTTAACATTTATACCTTCCACATGAGCCAATGTACAGTTGACCCTTAAGCAACATGGCCTACTAACACACAGATTTTTTTCAGTTAATATACAGTTGGCCCCTCCATACCTTTGAGCATTCTCAAAATTTGATATCTGCATGAGGTTCTGGAACTAATCCCTCATGGATACAACTGTAGTTAAGTTTTAGGAAGTCAAAATTATATGTGGATTTTTGACTGCCTGTGCACAAACAACCCTATCAATCCTTTTGTTCAAGGGTCAACTGTATTTTTTTCATTTCACCCTATCCCTTCCCTTGCCATAGACACTTTTCTTTCAAGTCAAATTTACTTGTTTACTTTATGCTAAACATACCTTGTGAATCCTTGCCTCAGTAACTTTACCCGTGCTGTTTATCCCTATAGTTGCTGAATTCTTATTCATCCTCCAAAGGCCTTATCATGAGGCCTTATGTATTTTGAACCAGATAAAATCTTTCCTTCTCTGAACCCCATGGACCTTGTTTCCTACTCTCTTATGTGCTTACCTTATCCTACTGTTTGTATTATTATCACATATACTCTTGATCTTGTTTTACCTTTGCTATGGGACAAAATATTCTCATTGATGTATTAGAATCTGTGTATATTTGTGTAGTTTGAAAACATATGCTCAATATTAGAATTTTTATGTAAAAATGTAAGTATAAAATACCTGCTCAAACAAATTATAAGCTTCTTATTATTTTAGTTGGTGATGATAAACATACTTTTAGGCAAAATAAAAAGAGGACAGTGATGTACTTAATCTCATTATTCTTTTGAGTCTCTCAATTGCCCTACATTGATTCTGGCTGTGACTAGCTTCTTCAGTAGGATGTTCCACAGCATGAATCCTTTTATATGGTACTACAAAGAAGAAAATCAAGAGAAAGACAACCACATTGAAATAGCAAAGCTTAGGAAAAGCATGATTTAATTTATAAGGTCAGAATGATTAATGCAAACCTTTGACTTTCCCAAGTAAAATACTATACAGATTGTTGAAGAGAGAAGACCACTTCCTTTCCAGAGGCCATTATCACAAAAACACAAACTCTGAGTATTTACTAAAGCTCCATGGCAACCTTGACACAAAATCCTATTAAATTTCTGGGGTCCAGCCTTTATTCCCCAGGAGTATATTCTTCTAGCTCTCCATTTGTAAAAAGACAAATGTTTCAAGGCTCAATAAATTCAGTTCATCAAAGCAAAAAAAATTAATTCGTGATTAATTGCATTTCATAGTGTATCTCGCAAAGCTATTTTAAGACTAATAGCTCACTCTGATATAATATTTAAGTTCTGATTTTCCCCCTCATAAGGTCAAGAAAATTGAACAAGTAATGAACAATAAAGAAACCATTCCATTAGTATTAACAATACACTATCATATTTTTAAATTACCCCAGAAATGTACATTTATTTTTTGAGTAATTTGATATTTCATAAGAAATAACTAGTATTGAATCTGTGAAAATGTAGACTATGTATTATGTGATATTGTAAGTATAATGGAGTATATCTTTGACTTCATGTTAATTATATTCCTTCTATAATTGTCAGTAGAAATAAAAATAACTCCATAACAAATATTGATTGCAATTTAATTATATCAACAAAAAGATTAATCTAGGCCTAAAGAAATATATTTTTTCCCAGTAAGAGTGCTATTTTTCTTACAGAAAGTACCTTTTTATTTTCTCTCTTATTACAATCTAATGAATCCTGATATATATGTAATTTATGTTATTTTAAACTACAGTTAAAAAAAGTTATGCTATCAACATCAGCGTAGGCTCACTAAAAATTAGATAATACCTGCAGAAAACTTTGATGTATAAGGTCAATGGCTAACATTGGACCATGACAACTAGTTACTGGCATCAATGTTTGAACAGCACTTATACTGAAACACTATCAAAATTATAGGTTGAAGGAAATGTGGTATATTAAATCAAAATAGAATTTTTTTCCTATCTGTTGCAAGGACAAAGAAATAGCAGGAAGTGACTAAAAGAAGAAGTCCTGTGCAATTACATTAACAGAAAGAATAATTTTTTTTTTTACATAAGGTCATAATTAGTAACCTTATATTTCTAAAATCTTTCGTAGAATATAATTATCCCTAAATTTGAATAGAGACTGACCTTGAAGGAATAACACTTTTGAAATAAGCTATTAAATGTGCAATACGTTTATATTTTATAATTATAGCTATCATTGAGTTTCTTTCAGTATGTCTCATAAAAAATATGTAATAGAAAACTGGCCCTGAACCCCTTGTGATTTCAAGTAGTTATATCAGTAAATGATCACCCTCATATCAATGTGGGTAATAGTTATATGCTTTAAAAATCAGTGCATTTTTGAGCCAGAGTGAAGACTGAGTAATTAGGGAGATCATTCCATAAACTATATAAAAGTCTACTCAATGTACTGTATACTTGAAATTAAAAATAAAATTAAATAAAATGCTAAAAATGATTTAAAAATGAATGTATTTTTACATAAAGCTGGTTTACTTTGAAAATTTTTCACTCCTAGGGTATTATTTCTCTCTGGAAATAAATTGCAAAACTGAAGCATGTTTACATAGTGTTATGAGCTGGGCTTTTTCTATTATTGTGGATAATTTTCTCATACTTCACAATGAAGAACTCATTCTGTTGTTTCATGTTTTAACAGTTATTTTTTTCTTTTTTCTTTTTTCCATTTTTACTGAAATATAATACACAATTAGTTGCTTGTATTTATATTGTACAAGTCAATGAATTTTTTTCAATTACAGTTATCATACAATAATATACTAGTTTCAGTTGTATAGCATAGTGATCAGAGATCCAAATAACTCCCAAAGTGATCAACCCACTAAATCTAGCACCCCTCTCCTTGCTTACATATTTAATTACAACATTATTAACCATCTTCCCCATGCTACACTCTAGGTCTCCATGCTTATTCTAAAACTATCCATTTGTACCTCTTAATCCCTTGGCTTTTTTGTTGTTGTTGTTCCTCCAACCCTTTTCCAACCAGTATTCCTCTAAATATTCTCTGTATCTATGAGTTTATTTCCTCATTTGTTGTTGTTGTTGATTTTATTCTTTAGGCTTCACATGTACATGAAATCATGCAATATTTGTCTTTATCAGACAAATTTCATTTAGCTCAATACCCTCTGGGTCTATCAAGGCAATATCTTTTTACATACCCTTCCTTTTAGTTTGTGTATGTCTTTTAATCTGAAGCAAGTCTTTTGTAGGCAGCATATGTAGGGGTCTTGTTTCCTTATCCATTCAAACATTCTATCTTTTAATTGGAGCACTTCATTCTTTGCAATTTGAGGTACTTGTTGATAGAAATGTAGTTACTACCATTCTTTATTCCTGTTTTTTCTACATGTTTATAATTCTTAAAGAAGGCCCTCCAATATTTCTTATAATACTGGCTTGGTGTCGATAAATTCCTTTAGCTTACATTTGTTTTGGAAGCTCTTTATCTGTCCTTCAACTCTAAATGATAGTTCTGAGCGATAAAGCATTCTTGGTTGCAGACCCTAGGTTCTCATCACATTGAATATTTTGTCCCAAGCCCTTTTGTCCTACATGGTTTCTTTAGAGAAATCAGCTGCCAGTCTTATGGGTACTCACCTGTAGATAACTATTTGATTTTCTCTTGTTACTTTTAAGATTATTACTTTGTGTTTACCTTTGGCATTTTAATTTTGATGTTTCTTGGTGTGGGCTTCTTTGGGTTCCTGGTTTTTGGGACTTTCTGTGCTTCCTGGGGTTTTATGTCCATTTCCTTATTCTGACAACTCAGTGTTCCCCCTATAAGTCCCTGGTGCCCCCTGCACAATTCACCCAGCACTGGTGCTCAGAGTGAGCAGGTCCAGCATCACAAAAATTTGCTCATGGACACAGCCCCTTTAAAGGTATCTGCCGCTGCTGCTGCCACTGTTATGGCCTCTGTCCCACTCAGCTACTGGGGACAGGACAGCCTCGTGTCCTTGCCTCATCCTACCTTCTGCTGTTGCAGGGTGATTTCTTAGTACTCTTCCTAGTTGTATGGCTTATTTATCTAGATCCCAGGCAATTTTTCTTGCTCTTTTCTCTTTGTTTCTGTCACAACTTTGATTTGGTTGCCAGAGGGATGAACAGAGCCTTATCATCTATGCCATTTTTTCTCCTCCTAGTTATCTTTTTTTAAATGAATGAAGTCCCAAGAACAAGGCAAAAATATGAGCGTTTTAGAAATAAAATCTGAAGAGATAATCATAATTTCAAAAGTTCAGAAAGAAAGAGCTGAATAAAATTGCATAAGGAAAATAGAGTGATGTTACAATGATGGTAGAATTGGAGACTCTAGCTTCCACTCATCCTTAAAGATCAACAATTAGGCAGCTATTCATGAATAAAAGCAGCTCTAGGAGATATCTGGAGTCCACTTAAGATGCTTCAGCAATATAGTGGAACAAAACACTTGAGAATAACTGCATAAAAAAAGGAAAGAGGATCAACTTCATTTACCACCACCAAGTCAGCATTGCTCAGCACCAACAGGAAACTCCCAAGCCAGAAAGTATTCCTATCACTGAAAGAGGAAGAGCAGAGTGAGTGATCATTTTCCAAGTGATTGAATGGATCCACTTTTATTTCACCCCATCCAGAGACTGGAAAAGCTGAGACATATAAAGATGGATAGGAACAAAGGAGAAACTAGTTTCTATCAACATCAGCCACTTCCTGGGAGTGAACACAGTTCCTAATCAATCACTTGCTTTGCAGAAGAAACTTTCACTGCTGAAGAAACCAATGACCAATACAGTTGTTGTGAATGCCTTTCAGATTTCATGATTTTTGCCCCACAGGCATTTGCATTTACTGATGCCAGCCACATGAGTCCCTCCCCATTCCCTGCCCTTGATCTCTAGTGAAGCCCAGGCTGCAGTGTTTTCTGCATGTGAGCATGTGCAGGACTCCAGCCTAGATTT
This sequence comes from Eidolon dupreanum, assembly GCA_028627145.1. Lineage (NCBI taxonomy): Eukaryota > Metazoa > Chordata > Mammalia > Chiroptera > Pteropodidae > Eidolon > Eidolon dupreanum. The sequence continues at coordinate 47,243,078 of CM053505.1, forward strand.
CCTCAGGTGACCCCTACTGCCATGAATTCTCACAGAGCCAGTCCCTTCAGCTGTGCACTTGCACCCCACTGGCCTGATGCTCATCACCAAACTCCACTGCCATGTGCACACATGGAATGACCTTTCAGCCAAGATAGTATACACTGATAGCCAAGGCTCTCACTACTGCTCGTGGGCTTAGATTAGGGCCTATCATTGGCCTACACCAATAGATTTACCTGCAACTAACCCCTGCTCAGCCGTCTACCTGCATGCCTCCAACCATTCCTCATTGCCAGTCTCCACTGCCATATACACATTCATGGGGAGATTGTAGCAAAAAAGTGTGCATTCAAATAGCAAGGGCCTATGCAGCTGTTTGAGAGCCTGATTTCAGCCTTGATTCGAGTTCCTTGTCTGCACCACTGGGCACACTTATACTGGACTCCCAATATTGGCTTCCACTGCTGTATGTGCATGGTAAAAACCAGCAGCCACGATAGTGAAAAATGATATCCAGGGCCCTCACAACTGCCAGTGTACCCTCAATTGACCCCCACTATTCTGTGTGTGTTTGAAACTGGCCACTGCCACTACACAGGCATTTCCAGCTGTTCCTCACAGCCAAGTGTGTGCCCATCACCAGATCCAGCCACCACTGCTGGCTCCCCTGGTCCTTAGCCAGTGGAATTGGAGGCACACACCTGCATAAACACACATTATCACAAACTTTTTTACTTCTTATTTGTTCCTTTAGAAACTCATTTGTCTTTTCTAAAGAAACCATTTAATCTTCCATTAGAATCCCTTTTCCCACTTTGCTTCTCCCAATTTAGTAATATAATACACCTACTAATTCATGAACAAGACATGTCTTTTCATTTGTTGGTGTCTATTTTGATTTCTTTCAGCAACACTTAAAAGTTTTCAATGCACAATTCTTTCATCTCTTAAGTTTACTCCTAGGTGTGTTATTATTTTTGGTGTTATTGTAAAAGAAATTGTTTATTTTTTTGGATTGTTCATTGTTAATGTATAGATTTGTGCATATTGATTTTATATATTTCAACTTCGCTGAATTTATTAGTCTGCTAGATTTTTGTGTAATCTTTTGAGTTTACATATAAGATTATTAAATTTGTGAACAGATATAATTTTATTTCTTCATTCCCAATTTGAATGCTTTTATTTATTTTTTTCTTGCATAGTTGCTCTGCCTACGACTTCCAGTACTATGTTGAATAGAAAGGATACTCAAAACTTTTAAAGAAATCTTATCACCAAAAATTTTAAGAAAGTTGGAGAGGAAGAGGACTCTATCTTAACAAGAAAAAAAAAGATTTCCCATGGATCCCCTGTTGTACAAAGGAAACATTATTTTGTTAACTTTGTTGTTTTAGCTCTTTACTTTTGTAGAATTTAACCTGAGACTGGTTGCAAATAATCAACAAATATTAAATGAGAAACAATATATATTTCCTTTATCTTGTGTTTTAACATTGATTATTAAAAAATGTATATATTGTACCAAAATATTAAATACAGAATCTTAAACTCTACCCTTGAAATACTTTTCTTCTATGAGAAAAGGTATGCTTTAATTCATTGCCTGGACCTTTAAATTTGTTTTTTTGACTTTCTCTTCCCAGAGGTAAAATTTCTCACTTCAAACTCCATGCTTTAAGCTACTTCTCCGAAACAGGGTTATTATGTGTAATGGGTGTATCATGTTTAACAGTCACTTAATGGCTTATATTTGAAAGCCTCAATTATTTGTTACTAATGTATTTATTTTGCAAGTCTTCTACAGCAAAGGACATAATGTGCCTTAAGTAGTAAAATTAAACAGGAGACATTATCATAATAGCATATTTCCATAACCATGGCTCCCTTTATTGATTTTTTTAAAGTGAGGAACTTTTATAGAGGCTATTTTATGGGGAGTAATGGAAACTGAAGGACCCTACCAATATCCATAATTTTATTTTAAAAATATCCAGGTTAGCAATTTTCTGCCAGATGTAATAGGAAGGCTATATGTATGCCATAGTGCAATAGGATGGCCAAATAATATCTGATCACAGTCTGCAACTAAACACAAAATTTACCAGTGCCCTGATCTTAAACACTGCACCAAGGGCAAAGCCTCACTGTCAAGAGTACGAGCAATATTGAATATAAGACAAGGCTATGGTATGCATTTTGTTTACCAACATAACTGAATTTGTATTAAAATGTATTTAGTTTATTTTCATTTTTGTGAAATATTACTTTAAAAACAAATGAATCATTACCCAAAGCACAATCCCATCCCCAAGATAAAAGATTTAAATAATATGGACATAAATAATTAAACAATGTTTATATTTGAGGTATTTTTTAATTAAATGTATTGGGGTAACGGTTAATACAATTATATGATTTTCAGGTGTACATTATAATTTGACATCTGTATATTCTATTGTGTATTTACCACCCAAAGTCCAGTTTCCTTCAGCTACCATATATTTGACCTCCTTTATCCACTTCACCCTCCCACTAACTCCCTATATTTGACCCCCTTTAATGGTCTACCAACACCCTCTTCCCTGACCCCTTACCTTCTGGTAACCACTAGTCTATAGTCAATGTACATGAGTTTCTGTTTGTTCTGTTCATTTGCGGCCTTTAGTTTTATATCCCACATATAAGTGATATCATGTGATTTTCAACTTTTTCAGTCTGGCTATTTTGCTTATCATGATTATCTCAAGGTCTATCCATGTTTTCGTAAATGGCAGTATTTCATTTCTTCTTATGGCTAAGTAATATTTCATTGTATATATGTACCACTGCTTCTTTAGCCAATCATGTATCGTAGGACACTTGGGTTACTTCCAAGTCTTGGCCACTGTGAATAATGCTGCTATGAACATTGGTATGCAAACATCTTTTCAAAAATGAGTTTTCAAGGCTTTGGGGTAAATACCCAGTAGAGGGATTGCTGGATCATATGGTAGGTCAATTCTTAGTTTTCTGAGGACCGTCCATTCTATTTTCCATAGTAGCTGTACCAATTTTCAGTCCCACCAGCAGTGTATGAGGGTTCCTTTTTTCCACATCCTCTCCAGCATTTGTTATTATTTGTCCTGTCAATTATAGCTATTCTAACAGGTGTGAGATGGTATCTCATTGTGGTTTTGATTTGCATTTTCCCTAATAGCTAGCAATGTTGAACATCTTTTCAAATATTTCTTGGTCATATGTATATCCTCTACAGAGGAATGTCTGTTCAGGTCCTCTGCCAATTTTTTGATTGAATCGTTTGTTGTTGTTGTTGTTGTTGCTGTTGTTGTTGTCGTTTTGCTGTAATTAAGTTGTATGAGTTCTTTGTATATTTTGGATATTAGGCTCTTTTTGGAAGCGTTTAATTAGAAATATATTTTTTCATTCAGATGGTTGTCTCTTTACCTTGTTGACGATTTCTTTTGCTGAGCAGAAGCTTATTAGTTTGATGTAGTCACATTCATTTATTTTAGATTTTACCTTCTTTGCTTTCGTGGTCAAATTTATAAAATCCTCTTTAAGTCCAAGTTCTTTGAGTTTAGTTCCTATGTTTTCTTGTATGAATTTTATTGTTTTAGGTCTTATATTTAGATCCTTAACCCATTTTGAGTTAATTTTGGTGTGTGGGGATAGACAACAGTCTAGTTTCATTCTTTTGCAGGTGCCTTTCCAGTTTTCAAAGCACCATTTATGTAAGAGGCATTCCTTTATCCACAGAATGCTCATGGTTTTTTGTCAAAAATTATTTGCCCATATAAATATGGGTTTACTTCTGGACTCTCGATTCTGTTCCACTGGTCAGTGGGTATGATTTACTGTCAATACCATGCCGTTTTGACTATTGTCACTTTGTACTATAATTTGAAGTCAGGCAGAGTGATGCCTCCAGCCTCGTTCTTTTTTTCTCAAGATAGATTTGGCAATTCTGTGTCTTCTGTGCTTCCATATAAATCTGATGATTTTTTTGTTCTATTTCTTTAAAAACTGCCAATGGGATTTTGATGGAAATTGCATTAAATCTGTATAATACTTTAGGAAATATGGTCATTTAAACTATGTTGCTTCTTCTAATCCAAGAACATGGAATATCTTTCCATTTCTTTGCATCTTCTTCGATTTGTAGTTTTCATTATATAGGTACTTTACATGTTTCGTTAAATTTATTCCTAGGTATTTTGTTTTTTGTTGTTGTTGCAATTACAAAAGAAATTATTTCTTCCACTTCTTTTCTGACACTTCTTTATTAGAGTATAGGAAAGCTTTGGATTTTTGAACATTGATTTTTGTATCCAGAGACATTACTGTATTTGCATATTGTTTCTAGTAGTGTTCTTGTGGAGTCTTTGGGTTTTCTGTATAGAAAATCATGCCATCCGCAATTAGTGACAGTTTGACTTCTATATTTCCATTTGGTTGCATTTTATATCTTTCTCTTGCCTGATTGCACTTGCTAGGACCTCCAATGTTATATTGAATAACAGAGGCAATAGTGGACAGCCTTTCCTTATTCCTGATCTTAGAAGGAAGGTTCTTAGTTTTTCACCATTAAACATAATGTTGGCTGAGGGTTTGTCATATATGGCCTGTATTATGTTAAGGTACTTTCCTTCTATTAGAATTTTGTTTGGTGTTTTGAACATAAATGGATGCTGGATCTCATCAAAGGTTTTTCTGCATCTATTGATATGATCACATGATTCTTATTTTTAAATTTGTTTATGTGATGTATCACATTAATCAATTTGTGTATGTTGAACCATCCCTGTGCCCCTAGGATGAAGCCCATTTGATTGTGGTGTATAATCTTTTAATATGTTGCTGTATTAAGTTAGCTAGTATCTTATGTAGAATTTTTGCATCTGTGTTCTTAAGAGATATTGATCTGTAGTTTTTCTTTTTTGTGTTATCTTTACCAGGTTTTGGTATCAGAGTAATATTGGACACATAAAATGAGTTGGGAAGTATTGTCTCCTCTTCAATTTTTTGGAAGATTTTGAAGATAATAGCTATTAAATTTTCTTTGAATGTTTGGTAGAATTCACTGGTGAAGCCATTTGGACCTGGACTTTTACTTTTTTATATGCTTTGATGATTGTTTCAATTTCCACATTGATGATAGGTCTATTTAGATTTCTCAGTTCTTCTTGATTCAGTCTAGGAGGGTTGTATCTTCTAAGTATTGTTCCATTTTTCTACGTTATTAAATTTGGTGTTATATAATCTTTCATTGTACTCTTGTATGATCCTTTGTGTTTCGGCAATATCAGTTATAATTTCCCCTCTTTTATCCCTGATTTTATTTGTGTACTTTCTCTTTTCTTTTTAGTGAGTCTAGCCATGGGTTTGTCAATTGTATTAACCTTTTCAAAGAACCAGCTCTTTGTTTCATTCATTTTTTCTGTTGTTTTATTTTTTTCAATTTCATTTATTTCTGCTCTAATTTTTATTCTTTCTTTTCTTCTGTTGACTTTAGGTTTTATTTGTTCTTTCTTTTTCTTTTTTTTTAAGATTAAGCATTAGTTTGCATATTAGGGCTGATTCTTGTTTTTGGAGATTGGCCTGTAATAATATGAACTTTCCTCTTATGACCACTTTGCATTGTCCCAACAGTTTTGATATGTTGCACTATCATTATCATTCGTTTCTATGTATCTCTCTTTTTAGTTCTTCTCTGATGCAGTTATTCTTCAGTAGCATGCTGTTTAATCTGCACATAGGTGTGGTTCTTTCTGATTTCTTTTTGCAGTTGATCTCTAGTTTGAAAGCATTATGTTCAAAGAATATGGTTGGTATGATTTCAACTCTCATATTTGTTTAGGTGCTCTCTGTGTCCCAGTGTGTGACGAATATTGAGAATGTTCAATGTGCACTAGAGAAGAATGTATAAGCAGAGGTTTTGGAATGGAAGGCTCTGTAAATGTCAATTATGTACTATTTAAGAATGCTATTTCCTTATTGATTTTCTGTTTGGATGATCAGTCCATATTCAACAGTGGGGTATTTAGGTCCCCTACTATGATAGTGTTTTGTTCCTTTTTTCTCTTTAGGTCTATTAGTAATTGCTTTACATACTTCAGGGCTCCCTAATTGGGAGCATAGATATTAATAAGTATTATGATTTCTTGGTGCACGATTCCCTCTATCATTCCCTTTATCATTATGAAATGTTCCTCAGTACTTTTCTTTACCTTTTTTATTTTGAAGTCTACTTCATCTTACATTAGTATCACTACTCCTGCTTTTCTCTCAATGCCATTTGCTTGAAATATCATTTTCCACTCTTCACTTTGAGTCTGTTTGTCTTTGGGGCTGATATGTGTCTTCTTGAGGCAGCATATGATTGGGTTTTGTTTTTGATCAGTTCTGCATATCTGTGCCCTTTTATTGGTGAGTTCAGTCCATTTATATTTAGGGTGATTGTTGAAATATGAGGCCTTCTTACAGCCATTTTATCTTTTGCCTTCTGATAGCTCAGTGTTTCCATTGCTTCCTTGTCCTTGTGTTACTGTTTTCTTTATTTTGGTTGGCTCTTGTGGTTTTGCCTCTGGTTCTTCTTGTTTTATGTTATATACTTCAGTTCTGAGTCTTTGGTGTGTGTTTATTATTGTGAATATGTAAAGGATTGTTTTATATATATATATAGTTATATATATATATAGTTATATATATAACAATATATATTATATATAACAATATATATATGTTATATATAACTATATATATATGTTATATATAACTATATATATATGTTATATATAACTATATATATATACATATATATATATATATGTATATATATATATATAGCCGCCCATTTTCTTCTGCGTGTACCTTACCTCCATTCCCCTTTATGAATTTAGATCTTTGAATCCTCTCCTTTTCAGTCATCGTTATTTCAGTTTTTCCATGTGTACGCTGAATGCTCATTACTATCTTGGTATAACAATTCTCTTTTTATTACTTAAGCTTATAATGCCCTGTTTCTAGTAAGGTTTATACTCCTCTGCTTTTATCAGCCTGTTAGTCAACTCATTTCTAATTATGTTTTGTTGTTTTTGTTATTATTTTGTTTTAGGTGAGCTGACCCTTTTCAGTATTTCCTGTATTTCAGGTCTTGTAGTGGAGAATTCCCTCAATTTTTGTATGTCTGGAAAGGTCTTTATTTCTCCTTTACATCTATAGGAGAGCTTAGTTGGATACATTAATTTGGATGGTAGTTCCTTTCATTTAATAGTTTGAATATTTGATTCCACTCCTTTCTGGCTTTTAAGGTTTGTGTTGAAAAGTCCGACAATATTCTAATCGATTTTCCTTTTTAAATTATCATCTTCTTTTCCCTGGCTTCCTGGAGAATTCTGTCTTTGTTATCGATTTTTGATAATTTTAATACAATGTGTCTTGGTGAAGGCTTTTTTTGGGTTGAGATAATTGGGTGTTATGTTGACTTCTTGAATTACAAGCCTTAGCTCATTCCTTCGATTTGGAAAATTCTCATCAACTATTTGTCTAAAAATGCCTTCTAATCCCTGCTTCATTTCCTCGCCTTCAAGAATTTCCATTATTCTTACGTTTCCTCTCCTGATGGTATCAGCTAATTCTTTTATTTATTTTTCATTATTTTTTATTCTTCAGTTTCTCTCTTCCTCCTTCTGATTTATTCCTAGATTTCTGTCTTCAATATCACCGATCCTTTCCTCTTTTTTATCGACTCTATTTCTCAAGATGGTTATTTCATTTTTAAACTTTTGCAGTGTGTTCATTATCTCCAGAAGTTCTATTTGGTTCTTTTTGAGGGTTTCAGTCTTCTTGCTAAGTAACTCATTCTGCTCATCTAGTTGTTTCTTCAATTATTGAAATTATTGATATAATTCATTTCTGATCTCATTGAGTTTTTTTCAGAAGTATTGTTTTGAATTCTTTGTCATTTAATTTGCATATTTCTATGTCTTAAGCTTATTTCCTGGAGATTTTTCTCTTTCTTTCTCAGATGCCTTTTCACTTTGACTGTTCATGGGGTTTAAAGGACTATTTCTCTGCCTAGGCATTAATGGAAGTGTGTTCCGCATTTTTTTTTTTTTTTTTACAGAAGGATTTATTATATAATGGTCCCTAGCCTGTTGCAACTAGTGTTTTTCTTTTGGATTCCAGTAGCTTTATATAAAGTCTTAATGTCCTATTTTTTTTTTTCCTTCTAGATGTTTCATCATGCTCACTACCCTCAATCTCAGTTCTTGGCAGTGTTAGTGACAGTTTTGGTAGTGTTTGCCCAGATTTCCCTGGGGCTCCTTGTCTTTCTTCTCAGAGTGTATGGGCATGGGGCCCTCTGTGTTGGGAGATGGGGGCTGCGGCTCAGTCTCTGTTTTGCAACCGTAGCTGATAAGAATCATCTGTTGTTTCTCTGCCGTCCCCGTTTTTCTGCCATCCCTTTTTTCTGCCTTCTGCCTTTATGACTGGGCACTTCCCTCGGCCGTGTGGAGGTAACATCACTCTCAGGCAGGGCTGTCCAGGTATGTCACCACACCTTCTCCTACAGGGAGCTCCAGTGACTGCAATAGGCAGCTTCTTTGTTTCTTCCAGTCCACCACTCCACACCCGGAGTTCTGACCTGTGGCAGCTCTTATGTTCAGATTCCACACTCAAATGTGCTGGTGTGCAGTTTGGGGTTTTTTTGTTGAGTTTTAGATGTTCAGCTTATTGTTGTTTCAATAGGGGAGATCTGGAAATGTCTCTCACTTTGCCATGTTCAATCTAATCTTCTCCCAAACTGTTTCTATTGAGGTTATTTATTTGGAAAAATTGAGGAAGGGCTGATGAGATTATGAGGAGAGCTTCCCAAGCAAGTCCTTGGAAATGCTACTAAGTGAGATGTACTGTGATCCAAATGAGGCACAACTGTTACTTATCAAGATAAAAAAATGCTATATTAAAAAGAGCACCTGATTTGTCATTCTAGCTCAACCATCCATTAGTGATATATCCTAGGTTAAATCAATTAACCTAATCCTTAGTTTCCTGAATCTGTAAAATTGACTTAATAACCCTTGCCTACCTCCAGCTTTATTGTAAAATTACATATATGTTACAACATATTTGTAACTAAAATTTTTATATATGAATGTAAGTACAGTAAATAAGTAGATAAGGTTGAGAAATTACTATGAATTAGCTAGAGAAACTAAAGATTTATTTCTCTTTTATGTTACTAGATTCACTGAAATCAAAATATTACATTTAACCATTTGCTAAACCTTGGGTGAATTTTATCCCATAATTTGTCCCTAAGATTCTTTCCCACACTATAGGGCTTTGCCTGCGTATCTTTTACCCTCCTTGAGGTCTTTGTTTTTAGGGATGAAAAACATCTCACAATGGGTTTAGGACATCTTCAAAGACATTTTTCCATTGTCTATGTTTAATGAAAGTGATTTCAGTACAAGTTTTTAGACCAGAACAGAGCTTTTTATCATTTATCTCAAATTCTCTTTTTTATCTTATTTGTGATAAAAGCAGTTTCTGGGATGGGAGGTGGGTAGCAAGAAGGGTAATTATGATGGCATATAAATCCACATTGGGAAAATAGCTTTCTCTTTCTAAATATTTGCAGTGCAATCATATATACTCATTACTGAAGCATTAGAAAATTGTTAATATAAGTATGGATTTTAGTAAGGACAGAACTTTTGCAAATAGAATAGCTACAATTAGGGAATAATAATATAGGGTGCCAGTTAAATTTGAATCTCAGATAAACAATGAGTAATATTTTTAGTCTAAGCATCTCTAAAGAATTTCATTAAATGCACTCATGACTAAGAGTTACTCATTATTTGAAGTATAAATATAGTCATCTTGTGGCCCTGTGATTGGTCAGGTAAAAAAAATATTCCAGAAGGAAACAGTATTCAAAAATGAGAATCAACCTTCATTGAGTCAAGCATAAGCCAGTCAAATTTTATTGAGCAGTGAGAATATGATTAGAGCAGAAAACATGCCTATGGAGGTTAATCCTAATAGGCTGGTGACAGTTGAATGACAATTTCATCATTTGGCAAGAGGAGAGGAAGAGTAAAAATATTATAAAATAACTGTGATATAATTCTTCCTATGTTGACAATAGCTGATGATACCAGGTGAATGAACTAATATTTAATAAAGAGGTGAGTCAATTATTACCATGTGCTCAGTATAAATCCTAATAGACTAATGAGAGAAAAAGCATGAGTGAGACTAAGTTGCTAAAGAGATTGATGGGCAGAAAATTTTAGAAAGGTTTAAAGTGATGCAGACAAAGCCCTTATGTGTGGTTTTTAGTTAGGACCAAATTAACAAATTAATGAAATTGACCTGAGGTGTAGAAACCAGGCAAAGACACATGGAAATATCTGAGAAGTACTTTTGGGAAACCTGGAAGATGAGGAACTGGGTTATAGATAAAATTTAAATTCCACAATTTTTAAAAACTGGTTGTTCTTGGTAAAGGTATCAAGTAAGAAAATATAAAGTTTAGCTGTATTCATCGAAAATAGAAAATTAATAAATATGACTTAATTTTTAATTTCTTACTCTTTTGTCCCTTTATTTTTCTGTTTCTCAGAAAATTTTCCTCTGAAAAATGTTTACCTTAGGAATTTCATAAAATCTCCTCTAAGGGTAGTTTTTTTAAATGCCCAGAACAATTACAGCAGAAAAGAATTTTGGGGAAGAAATTACTTTACCATGCCCTGAATCTATTTCTATATACCATAATATTGCTATACTAAAACATCCTAGGTCAAGATATAGTATTCTTACAAATATTTTTAAAAGTTGTGGCTATAAGTGGCCTAAGTAGATGAATAAATGCCTATTAGATTTTTATATTGTTTCCCTAAATGTAGAAAATTAAAGATATTTTAAAATTCTACATAAATAAGTTGAAACATATTGAAGAGATAAATTACACACTTCATAATAATTTATAGTTTGTCTAAAGGTTTCCCCAAAATAAGTTCAAACTACACATAGTTAAAAAAAATTCTCAAACGTATATGTAAGACTCTGCCTGATGGTGACAGTATACTTGGCAAAGCTTTTTCCTGTTAAGTGGTGTGGTTTGTTTGATTCTCTCTTTAATAATATCTATAAAATATGTTTAGACAATAAGCTATTTTTGCTGGATCTATTTTTTCCTGAGACATTATATTCTATACCATAAGAGACAGAAGTGCCAACAATTTCTAATTTAATGTGGTCGATAAACAGAAGTGCCAGAGAATAGAATTTAAAACAAATGTAGCTGATTTGCAGACATCAAAGTGTGAAGAAAATTTTCATCAGTGTTTTTGACTACACATTGTGAGAAGCTTACCAACAAAAGTGAAATATTTCCTCTTCTATTTTAGTAAGTCTTGTTAAGCTAGTTTTTCTACTTAAAAACGTGTTTTTTTTTTGTTTGTTTCTATAGCACATATATTTAGAAATTTTAGGAGATTTATAAAATTTAGAGATATGTATAATCTTGTTTCTTTTTCATTTTTCCATTTTTGTTTTTCAATTAGAGTTGACATTCAATATTACTTTATATTAATTTCAGATGTACAGCACAGAGACAGTGTTTAGATATTTATATAACTTACAAAGTGATACCCCCATTAGTGTAGGACCTACATATCATTATACATAGTTATTAAAATGTTATTGATTATATTTCCTATGCTGCACTTTACATCTCCGTGACTATTGTGTAACTACCAATTTGTACTCCTTAATCCCTTCACCTTTTTCACCTAGCCCTCTAACCTCTCCCATCTGACAATCACCATTTCTCTGTAATTATGAGTCTCTTTTCGTTTTGTTTGCTTATTAATTTTGTTCCTTAGATTCCACATATAAGGGAAATTATATGATATTTGACTTTGTCTGACTTATTTCATATAACATAATACTCTCTAGGTCCATCCACATTGTAAGATTTCATTTTTTTATTGTTGAATAATATTTCATTGTATATATTTACCACATTGTCTATTGATGGACACTTAGATTGCTTCCATATGTTAGCAATCGTAAATAGTGCTGCAGTGAACATAAAGTTGCATACATCTTTTTGAATTAGTGTTATGGTTTTCTTTGCATAAATACCCAGTCATATAATAGCTGGGTCATAAGGTAGTTTTATTTTAAATTTTTGTGAGAACTTCAAACTGTTTTCCATAGTGGCGGTACCATTTTGCAATCCCACCAGCAGTGCACGAAGGTTCTCTTTTCTCCATATGCTTACTAACACTTGTTTTTTGTTGATTTATTAATGATAGTCATTCTGACTGGTGTAAGGTGATATCTATTGTGATTTTAATTTGCATTTCTCTGATGATTAGTGAACTTGAGCATCTTTTCATATATCTGCTGGCCATCTGTATGTCTTCTTTTGGCAAAATGCCTGTTCAGGTCCTTTGCCTGTTTTTTTTTTTTTTTTTTTTTTGGATTATTTGCTTTTTGGTGTTGATTTGTGTAAGTTCTTTATAAATTTTGGATATTAACTCCTCATAGGTGAATCACTGGCAAATATCTTCTCACATTCAGTAGGCTGTATTTTCTTTGTGTCGATGGTTTCCTTTATTATGCAAAAGTTTTTTAGTTTAATGTTGCCTCATTTGTTTATTTTTTTTCATTTGTTTCCCTTGCCCGAGGAGATATATCAGAAAAAATTATTACTAAGAGCAATGTTAGAGAGGTTGCTGCCTATGATTTTTTTTCTGGGAGTTTTATGGTTTTGGGTCTTAAATTTATTATTGTGTATAATGTAAGAATGTGGTCCAGTTTCTTTTTTTTTTTTGCATGTGTCTTTCCAGTTTTTCCAACACCATTTATTGAATAGACTATCTTTACTTCACTGTATATTCATCCTCCCTTTGCCATATATTAAATTACCATATAAACATGGAGTTATGTCTAGGCTCTCTATTCTATTTCACTGATCAAATATATGTTTTTACAGACCATGCTGTTTCGAGTAGCATTGTAATATAATTTTATATCAAGTAGCCTGATACCTCCAAATTTGCTCTTCTTTCTCAAGATTCCCATGGTTATTTAGAGATTTTTATGATTCAATATAAATTTAGGGATTTGCTCTAGTTCTGTGAAAAATGCCATTGGTATTTTGTTACCAATTGAATTGTATTGAATCTATAGATTACTTTAGGTAGTATGGGCATTTTAATGATGTTAATTCTTTCTATCCAGGAGCATAGTATATTCTCCTATTTATTTACATGTTCTTCAATTTCTTTTTTCAATAACATAATTTTCTAAGTACATGTATTTACCTTTTTGGTTAAATTTATTCCTAAGTATTTTATTATTTCTTTAATGCAATTGTAAGTGGGATTGTTTTCTTAAGTTCTCTTTATGATAGTTCATCCTTGGTGTAAAAAAATTCAACCGTCTTCTGAATATTAATTTTGTATCCTGTTACTTTACTGTATTCATTAATCAGTGCTAACAGATTTTGGGTGGAATATTTAAGGTTCTCTCTCTATTTTATATATATATTATCATGTCATTTGAAAATAATGACAGCTTTACTTCTTCCTTTCCAATTTGGATGACTTTTATCTTTCTTTCTTGTCTAATTGCTAAACTAGGACTTCCAATACTGTGCTGAATAGAAATGGTGAAAGTGGACATATTTGGCTTGTTTCTGATCTTAAGGAAGACAATTTTAGCCTTTCCCTTTTGAGTATGCTGTTAGCTGTTTGTTTGTCATATATGGCCTTTATTTTGTTGAGGTGTGTTTCCTCTATTCTCACTTTGCTGAGAATTTATATCACACATAGGTGTTAGATTTTGTCAAACTCATTTTCTGAATCTACAAAGTGTAGCTGAAAGAAATCAAAATAGACATCAACAAATGAAAAGACATGTCCTGTTCATGGATTTGGAGGTGTATTATATAATTAAATTGAGAAAAGCAAGGTAGGAAAGGTATTCTATGGGAAGATCAAATGGTTTCTTTAGAAAAAACCAATAGGTTTCTAAAGGAACAAATAAGAAGTAAAAATGTTTGTGATAATGTGTGTTTATGCAGGTGTGTGCCTCCAATTCCACTGGCTAAGGACTTGGGTATTCAGCAGTGGTGGCAGGATCTGGTGATGGGCATCTATTGATCTAATTTTATAATTTTTATTTTTTAATTTGTTAATGTGGTGTATCACATTAATTGGTTGTTGGATACTAAACCAACTTTTCATCCCAGAGATGAATAAATCCAACTCGATTATGGTGTATGATCTTTTTAATATATTGCCAAATTTGATTTGCTAATATTTTGTGGATGATTTTTGCAACTATGTTCATTGGAGATATTAGCCTATAATTTTTATTTTTTTGTATTGTCTTTGTCTGGTTGTGGAATCAGTGTAATAGCGGCCTTGTAAAATAAGCTTTGGAGCTTGTCTCCTCCTAAATTTTTTAAAATCGTTTGAGAACAATAGGTGTTAATTCTTCATTGACTATTTGGTAAAATTCACCTATGAAGTTATCCAGTCCAGGGCTTCACTTTTTTTGGAGTTTTTTGATTATTGATTCAATTTCATTAGTAGTAATCAGTCACTTCAGATTTTCTGTTTCTTTTTGACTCAGTCTTGGAAGATTGTATGTTTCTAGGAATGTATCCATATCTCCCAGATTGTCTAATTTTTGGCATATAAATTTCTCATAATAGTTTCTTATAATCTTTTGTATTTCTGGGAACAGTTGTCACTTCTCTTCTTTCATTTCTGATGTTATTTATTTGAGTCCTCACTTTTTTTTTCTTGATGAGTCTGGTTAAAGTTTATCAATTTCATTTATCTTCTCAAATATCTATATTTGATTTCACTGATATTTTGTATTGTATTTTTTAGAGTGTATTTCATTTATTTCTGCTCAGATCTTTATTATCTTTCTCCTTCTACTCACTTTAGGCTTTGTTTGATATTCTTTTTCTAGTTCCTTTAAATATAAAATTAGATTGTTTATTTGAAATTTTTATTTGTTTCTTGAGGTAGGCCTGTATTGCTATAAATTTTACTCTTTTGCTGTGCCCAATGGATTTCAAATCATTACATATTTATTTTATTTGTCTCCAGGTATCTTTTAATTTCTTCCTTGATCTTATTGTTAATTCTTTAATTGTTTATTAGCATGTTATTTAGCCTCCATGTATTTGTGCATTTTTCAGTTACTTTCATGTAATTGATTTTTAGTTTCATACCTTTGTGGTTAGAGGAGACACTTGATATAATTTCAATTTCTTAAAGTTATTGAGACTTATTTTGTGACCTAACATGTGTTTATTTTTGAAAATATTCTATGTGTTTTGAGAGGAATGTGTATTTTGTGTTTTGGAGTAAAATGCTTAAAAAATATCAACTAAATCCATCTTGTGTAGTGTGTCATTTAAGACTATTCTTTTCTTGTTGATTTTATGTCTTTAAGATCTGTCTCTTGGTGTCAATGGGGTGTTAAAGTCACCTACTATGATTGTATTACTGTCTATCATTCCCTTTATGTTAGTCTATAATTCCTTTATATACATAGTTACTCCTATGTTGGGTGTATAAGTGTTTACTAGGATTATGCCCTCTCGTTGGATTGATCCCTTAATCATTATGTAATATCCTTCTTTGTCTTTTATTATAACTTTTATTTTGAAGTTTATTTTGTGTGATATTGCTACCCTAGCTTCTTTTTTATTCCATTTGCATAAAAATATCTTTTTCCAACCCTTTATCTCCAGTCTATGTGTGTCTTTTGATCTGACTTGGGTCTCTAGTAGACAGAATATGTGTGGGTCTTGTTTATTTCTCCATTCAGCTACCTTGTTTTTTGATTGGAACATCTGTTTCATTTACATTTAATGTGATTATTGATAAGTACATAGTTATTGCCATATCATTATACATATCTATGTTTGTTTTCCCCTCTACTTTTTCTTAAAGAAGTCCCTTTAACATTTCTTGTAATACTGCATTGTTGTTGATGAATTCCTTTAACTTTTTTCTTTTAGGGAAGCTCTATCTCACCTTCAACTTAATTGATAGCCTTGCTGGGTAGAGTAGTCTTGGTTGTAGGTTCTTACTTTTCATCACTTGGAATATGTCATGCCAATTTTTTCTGACTTGCAAGTTTCCGATGAGAAATTGACCAACAGTCTTATGGGAGTACCCCTGTAAATAACTAGTTTACTTTCTCTTACTGCTTTTAGGATTCTCTCTTTGTCTTTAACTTTCAGCATTTTTCTTTTTCCTGTTCTGATAGGGTGTTTTCTGCTACCTTGTCTTCCAAATTGCTGACTCAGACTTCTGTTTCACGTAATCTCCTGCTGATTCCTTCTAGTGTACTCTTCATGCCGGTTATTGTATTCTGCATTTCTGACTGGTTCTTTTTATGGTTTCTTTGTCCTTTTTTATGCTTACTATCACTTCATTGAAATTCTCACTGAGATCATCTATTTTTCCCCTAAGTTCATTGAGCACCATTATAACTAATGTTTTGAATTCTGTATCTGGTAAGTTGCTTGCATGTATTTTGTTTAGTTCTTCTGGAGTTTGCTTTTGTTATGGTTTCATTTGAGATTTTTTGTTTGTTTGTTTTCTCATTTCAGTTGCCTCTCTGAGTTTGCTTCTATGTAGTAGGTAGATTTGCTATGCTTCCCAGTCTTTTATCAGGTGGCCTTATGTAGTAAATTCCATGTGTGTCCTGGGGGCACAGTCTCCCTGATCATTGGTGCCAGGTGTTCCAGAAGTGTCCCTTGTGTGAATTGTGTGTGCTCTCCTGTTGTAGTTAAGCTTTGGTACTGTTAACATGTCAGTGGTTGAGTTTGCCTCTGAGGCTGAGTGGCTCTGAGGATTGGCCATGCTTCATGAGAGCAGACCTGATAGAGTGAGATTTGCCCCAATAGGCTCATATACCTGTTGAGACTACCCTTTGAATGTGTTGCTTTTAGCGTAATTAGATGGTGCTCTGTTGTGGTCTGATGCCAGACTTCAGGTGTGTTGTTTCCATGGCCCCTCTGGATGGGGCTGTCATACTGGTCAAGCTCAGCCACTGACTGTGACCACCCAGGGCTACCTAGTAGGGGCTACAAAGCAATGTGCTGTTGGTCAGTGACTTTGCTATACCTAGAGGCATGTAGGAGAGACTATGAGGTAAACCTAGGCTTGCTGTCACTAATATCAGACTTGGGTCAGTTTAGCAAAAGATCTAGGGTACGCCAAGGCCTGAAGCTGCCTTCCAGCTACCTATAAGTCTCAGCAGCTGAAAGAGCCTTTGGGTGGTACACCAGTTGAGTGGGGTGGGATCCCAGGGAGTCACAGAAGTAAAGCAAGTGGGTTTCACTTAGCTAATAAAGGTTGAGATTTGGTGCCAGAAATGAGCCTGTAGCCTCTTGTAAAAGTCTCAGATTACACCAAGGCTAGCTGCTTCCCACTTCAGGTCCTCAGACACCTGAGATTTGCTCAAGAAATACTGTAGCTTGGGCTGGGGCTAGTTGCCCACCATCAGGATTTCTCCAGAGTTTCAGGAGCTGAGGCCTGTTGATTGTTACTAAAAGAACCTCCTGCTAAGAGGGCTGGGTGACGCTGGTTACCTAGCCATGAATACGCCTCCAGCAATTCTTGAGTTGTGTGGGGCAGTATCCCAGGGAGTCACCAGGGTAAAATGTTAGGTTTTTATGAGGCAAATGCAGGTTTTGATTTGGTATTAGTGCTGAACCTGTGGCCAGTTGCAAAAGCCTCAGATCCCACTGAGGCCCACAGACCTCTGAGATATGTTCAAGAGATACAACAGCTCTGGATGGGGCTGGTTGTCCACCACTGAAAGTTTCTTCTGAGGTGTGCAAGCAAACCTTTTGATTGCTGTTAAATGAGCCCCCTGACAAGGCTGCAAGGTTGAGCTGGTTTTTGAACAATGAGAATGTCATGGGCATTTTGCAAGTTGTGTCAGGTAGGGTCTCAAGGAGTCTCCAGGGTAGAGTGAGCAGATCTTACTAGGCCAATGCAAATTCAGTTTTGGCCATGTTTGAGGGGGGCTCAATATAGGCATGAAGGTGCCCACCTGCAGGCTGCAGAGGAGGAGGTCTTAACACAGGGATGATGGTGGTTGTCTCTCCAGCCCTCATTTCAAAGCTATACAACTCAGTCTCTCCCCATATGTCTCTGGTGCCTCCTGAGCTGCTGTCCCTCTGCTGGAGCTCCAGATGAGTGTCTGTGAGTGTGTCTGCGTGTGAACTCTTTAAGAGAACATCTGGATTTCCAGGTTCCTTCCATCTTACCCAGTGGTCAAAATTCCCACTGACTTTTATAGCTAGATATTGTGGGACTCCTGTTTCTAGCATTGAAAACCTGAGCTGAAGATCCTCAGTGTGGGGTTGAGGCCCCTTGCTTTTCTAAGGGGACTTCTGCAGCCAATATATTCCTCTCAATGCTCAACTGCCACATGCAGGTGTAGGTCCAGCTTGATATTTGGTCTAGATCTCTCCTACCAGTCTCAATATGGCCTCTTCTTTAT
Organism: Eidolon dupreanum; assembly: GCA_028627145.1. Classification (NCBI taxonomy): domain Eukaryota; kingdom Metazoa; phylum Chordata; class Mammalia; order Chiroptera; family Pteropodidae; genus Eidolon; species Eidolon dupreanum. Next base: position 47,261,633 of record CM053505.1, read on the forward strand.
AGCCTTAGTTACAGGTGATATGTTCAGCCAGATTTCAAGTGGTTCTTCTAAATGATTGTTCCATAATTTAGTTGTAATTTTAATGTGGTCATGGGAGAAGGCAAGCACAGCACTTCCTACCCCACCATCTTGACTGGAATTGCAATAAATATTTTTAAATGAATAAAGAATTAAAGTTAAAATTGTCATAAGTATTCCTTTTGTAATACAATCGTGTCTTAGTATTTTATAAACAATTAAATTCAGTAAACACGTGTTATTATTGTCACAGCTTTGGTGATAACTGACCAATTTTGACTTCTGAGCTTGTTTCTACATCTCTCTAATGTCCTGTCTTACCTTCTTCGTATATAAAATATTACTTTATACACATAGTACTATATTCCAATCATCTGATAAATGAGCAACTATAGCAAGTACTCTTTTAATTTTGTTTATTCTTAAATAAAATTGATAAAGAAAACAGTTAATGATCCTTGTTCTATTTTTCCATTTTAGGAATTTCCTATGTCATCTCATTAATTCTGAGATAATATTTCCTAGTGTTAACTATTGAAGAGTTTAAGTCATTGTATTTGGGGCTTTGGAGTTGCTAAATGTTTTCATATGGATTTAGGCCTTATTTAGGCTTTATACAAATTCTGTCTACCTCACTTTATAAAAAAGAAAAACTGAAATTCTGAAAAATAATTTGCACAAATTCTCACAGCTAATAACTATTCCTGAAAGTATTCTCAAAAGTAGAACTTGCAATTTTATTAATGAAACATTTTGAAACATTTTCTGCTAAAAAGTTCTAGAAATGTGTGGTTTGTAATGTCATATACCTTAACAATGCTTTTTTCTTGTTTTCTTAAATCAAACTACTGTGCCTATAATCTAATAAAGCAATTTAAATGGTTGAAAGGAGTTGGTATGACATGGGGATGTTTGTATCTCTTAATTCTCATTCATAAATAACATATATGAAAATAAAACTTTTATTCATAGAGGATATAGAAATATCCACTTGCAGTTATGCATGGTGAAATTACATTTAATGAAGTTCGCAGTATATTTTCATCGGGGAACTGTTTTCCATATTATGTATAAAATTCTGTGAAACATACACTCTGTGATATATATATTTGGGCTGCAGTCATTCACCTAGTCAGAATGGCACATATGACAGCTCTATTTATACTTACTATTGAATGAATCAGAAAAGAAGCATAATCTCCATACATTATGATTCCCATACATTGTTAATGTTTTTTTTTTTTTTTGCAGATCATTTTTGTACATGTTGTCACAATTTTCCTTTCCTGTTTCAGACAAATGAAAGTATGAAAAAAGCATATATTTTCTTTATTTCCTGAGAATATAACAATACCTGAATAATATAGGTAGCAATTGAACACCAACTTGAAGTCTTTCAAAAAGCCCATTCCCAAACAAAACTACACTTTTTTTTCTTCAAGACAATGACTCTCCATAACATGGAGAAGCAATACATTTTCATAAATATTTGCAAATACTTAAAAGGTGGTATCCATATTGGAAACCAATATTTAGGCACTGAAAACACACACATATGAATGCATGCATGCAAACACACACACACACACACACACACTTATGCACACACACATAGGTGTAGATAGGAATTGGGAGAATTATATTTTACTACAATGTTAGGATTTACTGTTTTTAAAATAAAAAAGCATTATAATTCAGTTTAGAATCAATAAAAAGAAAAGGGAAAATAGTTAACAGTAATATTACCATGGTTAAGGAAGGTAGTTAAGTTATATAGGTCATGACAAATAATAATTTTTAGACATTAAAATGCTTTCCCATCATACAAATTAGTCAACAATTACATGGACAATAGAAAGATTTAGGCAGCACCAAACGATATGAGGCTTACAGAACCTTATTTTTTTTTTGCTTTCCTTTTTTCAATGCCTTTCATTTTCATATGTATGATATTTATTTTTTTGAGTCAACTTTATTGGAGCTAACATTTTTAACATGATGAATGAAGCAATGTAGAAAATGTTCATATTAATAAGAAAAATTCTCAAAATCTTTAAAACTATTTCAAAACGCAGGTATGGAAATTACAACTGAAACTGTTAGAAATTTCTGTTTAAGCAGCTGTGATCTTTTCAGAGCAGATTTTCATAAGGAATATACATCTTAAACATCTTTAAAGGGTTTGTTATGTGCGTGTATGTCTCTCTGTGTGTCTGTGTAAAGGGTGTTGAGTTAAAGATAGAGATAGTTATTCAGTTGTATTTCTGTTAGGACTCAGGAGGAAATACACCTATGTTTCTGGATAAAGGGGTGTAAGAGAACTCTTATAAGCTCAGGTATGCGAAGCTCTGGAGGTCTCTATTTCCAGCTAAGGGTTTATACCTAGATCTTATTTCCTGTTTGCCTCTTCATCTCATTCTATTATCACTTTGATATCTATGGTTCTGGCCTCTTTATGGCAACCTGACCTTTGTGAGTGCTGTTGCTTTAACAGTTAAATTTGTTCACAGACAGTTTTACTACAGCAAGTACATCAGCCGAGTTGTTTGGCTATAAGGATGTAAGTCACTTCTGTTACATTCTAGAGGTTAGACTATTTAATGTAAACTCTTTTTTTATTCAAAAAGTTTCAAAAAATGTACTTTGCATGTGTGTGTGTGTGTGTGTGTGTGTGTATGTGTGTGTTTACACTTCCACGAGAAGCAGATTAATATGATGAAATGAGACCAGGGATCATGCATTCCATGGACATAAGATTAGGTCATGATTCTGTCTTCTGACATGTTATACGACTTCGAGCAAGAGTTACCTAATTCAAGACCTATCAGAAATAACCATAATAGCCAGTCATAGACAGTAAAGAATAACTGTAAGTACCGTGGACTTCCAAGTTAAACTGCCTTGCTTGAAATACTGGCTCTGCATCTTATACAAAATGTAACTTTAGAAAATGTATTACTCCTTTATTCTTCATTTTCTACATCTGTATGATATAAAAGACATTCATACCACATAGGGGACTATGTCAGCTGTGTACTTTCTATTATACTATGGTGAAATAACTTATGTGAAAGTTCATTGAGATGGACAAAGTAATATGAATTGAAAAGTAATATGAATCTACAAAACTAAAAGGAAATATTGATCAAAAGAATGAATAAACATTACTTTGTATTACTTTGTAAATTATATAAATGCCTAATCACTATGTTGTATGCCTAAAATTATATTAAATGTTGACAGTAATTAAAAAATAAAAATAAAGAATGAATAAAAATAAAGCAGCATTAAAAAACATCTTGTCACCTCACTGAGATAAGGCAGCTATTTTAGAAGAGAACTTTTTAAACTTTTTTAAAAACAAAAAACAAAAGTGAATATCTGTCAAACCATGGCAGGCAGGAAATGCCAAAGATATTAACCTTCTTCTGGAAACACGTGACTTCCATTGTTGGCAGTGTAAATCTGGAAACTTTTGTAGGAAGTACCTGAGAATATCTTAGTTATCATAAGGCCCCATAAGTATCAGGTTTAAATCATGTGAGATGTCATAGATTACAGTCAGAGTTGCAGAGCTGGTAAATTAGAGAGAGTAAACTTTTTTTAAAAAAATATTGAATCTATTCTCCTACTAAAGCCTGGGTTCTAAGGAGGTCTAAGCTCAAATAAACAGCCAAAATAAACTTTTCTGTAACTGTAGGACATCAAAATGACTGATTTGGTTAAATAACAAAAGAAAATGTTAATTTAAAAAAATTGAAACAAATAAAAAAGCTAAAGAAAACTGATTATTGATGTTGCATCGATGAAACTGATAAAGTGAATCTTCAATTTCCTTTTGTTTTTGTTTTGTTTCAAATTTTAATAAATATTTTTTTATTTGACAAAATCAGTCAGTGGTTTTGACTGTTTAAAATCAAACTTAAGTTAGTGGTTGGCCCCTCTCTAAGGTGGTCTCAAGTATTCCCTCAGTTTTAAATATCTATATGCTGATAAACTCAAAATCTTTAAGACAAGCCCCAATTTACCTGAGCATACTTTGCATGTTCAACTGCCTACTTAACATATCTAATTAAATGACTCATAGACATCTCAAATTTGTCCAGAAAGTTACTTGATTTTTTTCCTATTCTTGTCCTTCTTTCTCATGACAGCAAATGGGAAAAACATCCACAGAGCTGATCTAAACAGAAACCTAGAAAGTTAATTTGATTTCTTTGGTTCTTTCAGTCTGTTGCCCATATATAATTTATTACCAATTCTTGTGAGTTTTACATCTGAAACATGTATCTTAACTCTGACCACTATTTTTCATCTCTACTGCACCAACATAGTACAAGCCATTATTATCTCTAGCCTGGACTATCCCGTTAGTCTTTTATATTGTCTCCCTGCTTCTATTCTTCCACTCCTGACCTTCTCTGATCCATTCTCTAAACATTACAGAGATCTTTTAAATCTGCAAATCAGAACTAGTTACTTCCTTAGTTGGAAGTGTTTTGTTTTTTTTTTCATTGAAATTAGAATAAAATTCAAACTCTGTCTATGGCATGCAAAGCCCTACTTGGTAGGGCTTCTATTTCTTTTCGTATTACCCTATCTTCCGCTCCCTATGTTCCAGCCTTCTTTTATATTTTTGAACACATAAGGCTCATTCCAGCTTACTGCCTTTGACATTGCTGTTTTCTTTTTCTCCTTCTGTAGGTGCTTCACGTGGCAAAGTTAGCTCCTTCTCACCTTTTGGGTCTCAGCTTAAATTTCATCAAAGTGAAACCTCTCTTAACCATCTCATATTAAGTAAGCCCTACATATTGTTTTCTATAAAAGCATCCTGTTTGCTTCCTTCATAACACTTATCATAAACTGTAATTATATTATATTTTATTTTATTTTTAATTTATTTTTTATGGAGACATTGGTTAATGAAATCCTGTAAGTTTCAGCTGTGTATTTTAATAGTAAGGCATATCTGTATATACATTGTGTGTTCACTTCTTGTACTTAGATTTCTTTCCATCACCACATATTTGAAATCTTTTACCCCATCTACCTTCCCCCACCTGCCTATGCTCTGGTAATCACTAGTCTATTGTGCATGTTCATGACTCTGCACGTCCTGTTCATTTGTTGCTTTTAGATTTATATCCCATATATAAGTGATATCATGTGGTTTCCAAATTTTTCTGCCTAATTATTTTACTTAACATGCTCATCTCGAGGTCCATCCATGTTGTCACAAGTGGCAGTATTTCCTCGCTTCTTAAGTCTGAGTAATATTCCATTGTATATATGTCGCACAGCTTCTTTATCTAATTATCTCTCATAGGACACCTCAGTCGCATGAATATACTAGCCATCGTGAATAATGCTGCTATGAACATCAGTGTGCAAATATTTTTTCATATATGAGTTTTCAAGTCATTGGGGTAAGTACCCAGTAGAGAGATTGCTTGCTGGATCATATGGTAGATCAATTCTTAGTTTTTTGAGGAACCTCCATACTGTTTTCCACAGTGGCTGTAACAATTTGTGGTCCCATCAGCAGTGTAGAGAGTTCCTTACTCTCTCCATGCTCTCCAGCATTAGTTATTATTTGTCTTATTGATAACAGCGAATCTAAAATATGTGAGATGTTATCTCATTGTGGTTTTAATTTGCATTTCCATAATAGCTAGCAATGATGAGCATCTTTTCATATGTTTGTTGGCCATTTGTATATCTTCTTCAGAGAAGTGTTTGTTCAGGTCCTCTGCTCATTTTTTGATTGGATCATTTGTTTCTTTGTTGTTATTGAGTGGTATGGGTTCTTTGTATATTTTGGACATTAGGACCTATTGGAAGTGTTCCTTACAAATGTATTTTCACATTCGGATGGCTGTCTCTTCATCTTATTGACAGTTTTTTTTTTTTTTTCTGTACAGAAGGTTTTCAGTTTGATGAAGTTCCATTTATTTATTGTTACTTTTACTTCCCTTGCCTTTGAGGTCAAAATCTTAAAATCCTCTTTAAGTCTAAGGTCCTTGAGTTTAGTTTCTATGTTTTCTTCTATTCATCTTATTGTTTCAGGTCTTATATTCAGGTCTTTAATCCATTTTGAGTTAATTTTGGTGTATGGAGATAGACAACAATCTATTTTCATTCTTTTGTAGATGGCTTTCTAGTTATCCCAGCACCATTTATTAAAGAGGCTTTCTTTTCTCCACTGTATGTTTTAGGCTCAATTGTCAAAAATTATTTGCCCATATATACATGGATTTACTTCTGACCTCTTGATTCTTTTTCACTGGTCTGTGTGTCTCTTTTTCTGCCAATACCATGCCATTTTGATTATTGTCGCTTTGTAGTATAATTTGAAGTCAGGCAGAGTGATGCCTCCAGGCTCCTTCTTTTTTCTCAGGATGGCTTTGGCAATTCAGGGTCTTGAGTGCTTCCATAAAAATCTAGTGATTTATTTTTGTTCTATTTCTTTAAAAATTGCTGATGGAATTTTTATGGGAATTGCATTAAATCTGTATAATGCTTTAGATAATAAGGTCATTCTAACTATGCTGATTTTTCCAATCCAAGAACACGGAATATCTTTCCATTTCTTTGTATCTTCTTTGATCTCTCTTAATAGGGTCTTATAGTTTTCATTATATAGGTTCTTCACATGTTTCATTAGATTTATTCCTAGGTATTTTATTGTTTTCTTTGTTTCAAATGCAAAAGGAATTATTTTTTCCACTTCTTTTTCTGACACTTCATTATCAGAGTATAGGAATGCTATGGATTTTTGAACATTGATTTTGTATCCAGAAAGTTTATTGTATTTGCTTATTGTTTCTAGTAGTGTTCTTGTGGGTTCCTTAGGGTTTTCTAAATATAGAGTTATGTCTTCTGCAAATAGTGATGGTTTGACTTTTTCATGTTCTTTTTAGATGTGTTTTGTATCTTTCTCTTGCCTGATTGCACTCACTTGGATCCCCAATGTTGTATTGAATAACAGTGGCAATACTGGACAGTCTTGTTTTGTTCCTGATCTTGTAAGGATTTAGTTTTTCACCATTAAGTATAATGTTGGATGACAGTATTTCACATATGGTTTTTTTTTTATGTTAAGGCACTTTTCTTTTATACCTGTTTTGTTTGTGTTTTGATCATAAATGGATGCTATATTTCATCGAAATCTTTTTTGCATCTATTGATATGATCATATAATTCTTATTTTTAAATTTGTTTATGTGGTGTATCATATTAATTGATTTGCATATGTTCAACCATCCCTGTGCCCCTGGGATGAAGTCCACTTGATTGTGATGTAAATTTTTAACATGTTGCTGTATTTGGGTCACTAGAATGTTATTTAGGATTTTTGAGAGATATTGGTCTGTAGTTTTCTATTTTGTGTTATCTTTACCACATGTTGGTACCAGGCTAATATTGGTCTAATAAAATGACTTAGCAAGTATTGCCTCTTCTTCGATTTTTGGAAGAGTTTGAGAATAGGTATTAAATCTTTGAAACTTTGGTTTTTCTTTTTGTTGTTGTCATTTTCAATCTCATTTATTTCTGCTCTAATTTTGATTATTTCTTTCCTTCTGCTGATTTTAGTGTTCATTTGCTCTTTTCTTTCATTATTTTTTTTTAATATATGATGAACCATTAGGTTATTTCTTTTGACTCGTTCTTGTTTTTTTTTTTTTTTTTTTTTTTTTTTTTTTTGGAGGTATGCCTGTAATGGTATGAACTTTCCTCTTATGATCATTTTTGTGTGTCCCAAGAGTTTTGATATGTTGTACTATCATTGTCATTCTTTTTTATGTATCTCTTGATCTTTCTTTGGATTTCTTCTCTGATCTAGTCATTCTTCATAGTTTGTTGTTTAATCTCCATTCTCCATATATTTGTGGTTATTCCCACTTTCTTTTTACAGTTGGTCTCCAGCTACTTATCATTATGATCAGAAAATATAGTTTTTGTGATTTCAACCCTCTTATAATTGTAGAGGATATTTCTGTGTCCCAGCATGTGGTCAATCCTTGAGAATGTTCCATGTACACTAGAGAAGAATGTATAAGCAGCTGTTTTGGGATGAAAGGCACTGTAAATGTCAATTATGTACAGTTGGTCTAATGTATCATTTAAGGATGTTATTTCCTTATTGATTTTCTGTTTGGATGATCTGTCCATTTCTTACAGTGGGTTATTAAGGTCCCCTAGTACAATAGTGTTTTGGTTTGTTTCTCTCTTCAGTTCTGTTAGTAATTTCTTTATATATTTCAGGGCTCCCTGATTTAAGAGTATAGATATTAATAAGTGTTTTGTCTTCTTGGCCTATGATACTCTTTATAATTATGAAATGTCTCTCTTTCTTTATCTTTTTTTTCATTTTGAATTCTATTTCGTCCGATATTATTACCACTACTTCCGTTTTCCTCTGAATGCCATTTGCTTGAAATATCATTTTCTACCTTTTCACTTTGAGTCTATATTTGTCTTTGGAGCTGAAACGTGTCTCCTGGAGGCAGAGTATGGTTGGCTTTTGTGTTTTGATTCAGTCTGCAACTCTGTGCCTTTTTATTGGTGAATTCAGTCTATTTATATTCAGGGTGATTACTGAAATATGAAGTTTTCCTATAACCATTTTATATTTTGCGTACTGGTAGCTCGGTGTTTGCTTTGCTTTCTTGTCCTTGTGTGTCTGTTTTTTGTGTTTTGGTTGGGTTTTTTGAGCTTTTACTCTGATCTTTCTTGTTTTGTGTTATATACTTCAGCTCTCGATCTTTGGTGTATAGTTACCATTACGGATACGTAGAAGATACTATGTATGTATATGCATATATATATATATATATATATATATATATATATATATATATATATAATTTATATATAATATATATTTATATTTAATCTATATTGATATATTTATATATAACATGTGTTATATATAAATTATATATTATATATATGTAAATACACATTTTCTTTATCATGTTCCTTATCTCCATTCCCCTTTGCAAATTTTGATCTGTCAATCCTCCCCTTTTTAGTCATTGTTGTCTCAATTTGTCTCTATGTATGCTCAATGTTCATTCCTATCTTGTTATAGCAAATCTCTTCTTATTATTTAAGCTTATAATGCCTTGCTCTTTGTAAGGATTGCAGTCTTCTGTTTCTATCTGCCTGCTAGTCACCTTACTCTTAGTTGTGTGTGTGTGTGTGTGTGTGTGTGTGTGTGTGTGTGTGTGTGTGCATGTGTGTTTTGCCATTTTGTTTTAGGTGAGCTGAACCCTTTCAGTATTTCCTGTAATGCAGGCGTCATAGTAGAGAATTCCCTCATTTTTGTGCCTAGAAAGGTCTTTATTTCTTCTTCATATGTAAAAGAGAACTTTGCTTGATACTTTATTCTTAGCTGGTAGTTCCTTAAACTTGAAAGGTTAACTATTTGATTCCACTACTTTCTGGCATGTAAGGTTTGTGCTGAGAAGTGCAACAATCTTCTAATGGGTTATCCTTTATAGGTTACTGTCTTCTTTTCCCTGGTTGCCCTGAGAATTCTGTCCTTGTTATTGATTTTTGATCATTTTAATGCTATGTGTCTTGGAGAAGGCCTCTTTGGGTTGAGATAATTGGGCGTTCTGTTGACTTCTTGAATTCCAAGCTACAGCTTATTCCTTTGATTTGTGAAATCCTCACCAACTATTTCCCTGAAAATGTTTTCTAATCCTTGCTTCTTTTCCTCACCTTTGATAAAGCTCATTATTCTTATGTTTCCTCTTCTGATGGTATCAGCTATATTGTATTTCTCTTTTATTATTTTTCATTCTTAGTTTCTCTCTTTTTCTTTCTGAATTATTTCTAGATTTCTGTCTTCGATATCACTGATCCTTTCTGCCATTTGGTCAACTGTTTTCAAGATTGCTATTTCAATTTTTATCTCTTTCAGTGTGTTCTTCATCTCCAGAAGTTCTATTTGGTTCTTTCTGAGGGTTTTTATCTTCTTTCTAAAGAACTCATTCTGCTCATCAAGTTGTTTTTAAGTTCTTGAAATTGTTAATGTGAATAATTTTGGATCTCATTGATCTTTTTCAGAAGTACCATCCTGAATTTTCTGTCCTTTAAATTGCATATTTATATGTGTTTAAGTTTATTTTCTGGAGATTTTTCTATTTCTTTCTGAGATGCTCTGTCATCTTGGTTTTTCATGGTGTTTAATGGACTATTTCTCTGCCTGGGCATTAATGGAAGTGTTATCTGCTTTTTTTTTTTTTTTTACAGGAAGAATATTTTTTATATAAAAGTTTTTCTTTGGCTTGCTGTAAAGAATGCATTTTTCTTTTGGTTTCCATTGGATGGTGTCTTAGCCTCTTGGATCCCTGCTTTATATAAAGTCTTAGCAATGCTTTTTTTTCTTGTAGATATTCAATCATGCCTGCTACCCTCAGTCTCATTTCATGCCAGTGTTAGCAACAGTTTCGGATTTCCCCTGGGGTCTGCGGTATTTGGTCTTTGAGGATATGGGATTGGGGTCCTCTGGGTTGGTGAATGGGGGCTGTAGCTCAGCCTTACATTTTGCAGCCATTGCTGGTGATAATCAACTGTTTTTTCTCTGCTATACTCACTTCTCTGTCATCTCCACTTTTTGCCGTGAAGCCTGGGCACATGGAACTGTTATTCTATTGAAAGAAAACCCAAATGAAAGCCTAAGGGAACATATCATTTGTGAAGATTACTAATTTTAACATTGACAAATTATTTCAGACCTTTTCATGGCCTTCATTAAAGAAAAAAAATCAAAACCATGATGAAAAGAGACTACAAGTTAAATATCGTTCTCCATATCCTGTCAGTTATCAAATTCATTCTTGTTTTAGTGAGAAAAATAGAAATTCGGCTAATACAAAGTATACTTTGCTACCAAAGTGATTTTTATATGTTTGAATAAAATGGAGTCAGATAGAGGAGATATTTTTGCAAAGAGCTCTGTACAGCTCAACCAACTCCGGGGATATGGGCTAAAGCCAGAGCAAGTGTACTCCCAAAATCAAGTTAAAGAGAATAAGTATACCATAAACAAGTGGGCTTAGTGAAGATAAGAAGGCATGGGGGAGAAATGGGAGAAAGATAATGGACTAGGTTAAAGCGGGATTTGCGTCCTCTCAAGCCCGCATTGAAATCACAACCAAATTATAAAATAATCAATGTGGAAAATCACCTGAAGTCCAGCTGATCATAACACATATGTATGATAATATAAAGAAGGAGCCACTTCAAAGCCAGTAGGAGGAGCAAAGTTGCAAACCAGGATGGATCTGCATCTGTGGGTGGTGGAGGAAAACAGGGAGGAAGTAAGGCTGCAGAGGCCCTCCCTAAAGGAAAAAGGGTTCCTAGCCTCATTCAGGGGCAACCCAGCCCAAGGTCCCAGCCCAGGGAAGGGGAGTTTACAAAACCTGATTTTAAAAACCAGTGGGGATTCTGGCTGTCTGGGTAAAACAGAAGGAGATTGAAACCTTAGATGCCCCTTTAAAGGGCTCACACACAAGCTCTCTCACCTGTGGACACTCATCTGGGACACCGGTGGTGGGTCAGAGGCTCACACAAGATTCACACAGGGAAAGACTTCATTACCTGGTGCCTAAACAATAGCTACACAGGCAGCAGCCATTGTGCCTCAGTCAGGGCCCACTTACAGGGCAATCTACAGATGGTGACAGCTTGCCTTTACAGATCCTCCCACTGGACCAATTCAACACTGGCCTGAGGTGCCAGCCAGTCCCACCCAACCTGCTGATTGCCCAGAGTAGATTGTTCCTGGGTGACTGCCAAGCCCCGCACCATTTCAGGACCAAACATTCACAACAGGCAGCCAGCGCTGTGAGCATACATTTCAGAGAGTTTCAAGCAGACCACTGCTGCCAACATGAACTTGGGTGGATATCGAGGATCTGTGGGTCAGTTCCAGACAACAGCTTGTCTTGCTGTGATCAACAACTTTGGTGGGAACGTGCAAACAGTTACCAAAGTTGCAGCAAGACTAAGGCAGTATTGACCTGACAGCCATTGTCTCCCTGAGACCCCGAATCACCCAAACCACAAATTGCCCCAGGTGGCCCATTGATAGACAATGTCCACTGTCCTGCCCCTCCACCAGGTCTCGCATTAAGCACAGGCAAAAAACTTTGGCTATAAATGTGCAGGCATAGCGGGGAAATCAGTTGTAGGCAGACCTCTGCTGCCTACAAAAGCTGCAATATAGCATGGGGAGATTGCAGGGGTATGTGGGATCATCCCAGACAGCAGCTGGTCTCACTGTGATCTGTGACTACAGCGGGAATGCAGGGGTACAGGAGGTGCAGCAAAACAACCTGTATTTGCCCAACATCTCTTGTCTCCATGAGATCCAGCTTCCCCAATCCACAAAGTACCAGCAGCCATTTGACAGACAGCTGCATCTGCCCTACTTCTCTCTAGGATTATGCATTTCCCACAGTCCAGACCCCAGTTAGCATGGTGAGTGCGTTTTGGGGAAATCGGTTGCGAGCAGATCACTGCTGCCTGCAGGAGTTGGAAAATCGCTTGGGGGAATTGCAGGAGTCTGTGGGACTGCCACAGACAACAGCTGTTCTCACTGTGATGTGTAAATACAGCAGAAACATACAGGCACAGAAGTTGTAGCAAAATAAGGCTGTCTTGGCCTGATGGCCCTTGTCTCCCTGAGATCCTGCTTCACCCAAGCCACAAAGTGCTTGCAGCCCTTTGAAAGGCAGCCACCCCCACCTTGCCCTCCTCTGAGGTTGTGCATTCTGTGCAGGCAAAAGACCTTGACTAGTGCAGTGAGCACCTTTTGGAGGAAAATGTGGGCAGAGCACTGCTGCCTGTACTAGTTGTCATACCTCTTGAGGGGATTGCAGGGGTCTGTGAGATCAACCCAGATAGCATCTGGTCTCATTGTGATCTGTGACTACTGAGGGAATGCACAGAAACAGAAGTTGCAGAAAACTTAGCCTGTATTGGCCTGACAGCCCTTAAGTCCCTGAGATCCTGCCCCATCCAATCTAAAAAGTTCCTGCAGCACAATGATAGGCATCTGTCCCTGCCCTGCCCCTAGCCAAGTTGCCCATTCTGTGTAGTCAACAGACATTGACCAGCGAAGTGAGCAAAGTTCATGAAATACAGTGACGTCACTGCTGCCAGCATGAAATACAATATCGCTTGGGCCGATCTTGGGGTTTGTAGGCCCATCACAGATGGCAGTAGGTCTCACAGTAATATGTCACTTTGGTGGGAGCTTGCAGTCCCAGAACTGGCAGCAAATCTGGTGCTGTATAGTCCTGATAGCCCTGTGCCTCACTGAAATGATGTTCCACCTAACTGACAAATTACCTTTGGCGAGCCTGCTCCCAGGCAACCCAGTCTCATCCTGTGATTTCCTTGGGTCACAAATTCAACAGCAAACAACAGCACTCAGTTCATGTGGCCCACACAAAGCCCTCCCATCTGGGAGAAGATTCCAGTAGTGGGTCATGTGCCGGAGCCAGCCGGGCAGAGTCGAACAGTCCTGAGTGGGGGAGCTAGGGTTAGGAAAAAAAGACAGAGAAGAGAGAAAGATCTCGGGAGGGCATACAGTCAAAGCTGCAGCCTCGAGTTTATTTAGCACCGTATACTTATACAGCTTGAGTAGTGACAAACTGCTCATAACAAAGTAACAAACTGCTCAAAACAAAACCACAAGTATCCAGAAACAATAGCTGCGATTAACATGAATTAACATAAGGCCGAGAGAAAAACTCCTCCCTTGGAATTTCAGGAACTGATGCTTATCCTCCCTTCAGGGTTTCAGGAACTGATATTTCCTTACAAAGGGCTCCCAACATCTCCGGCTCCCAACAGTCATGAACTCATATCCTCGAGCTTCAGTAATTATTGAACAGAGCTTGGATATTTGCAGGCCCGAGGTGGGCAGCAGCTGGCCTTGCTACAATCTGAACCTTGTACAAGGAACCACAGAGACAGTGCTGGCTTGTAAACTGACACTGCAGTAACAGGAAGAAATCTGTTCAATAGGTACAGGTGACTCCCAGCATCCCTGCACCACACAACATGCATATAACCCAATGGTTCTTCCAATTCTGAAGACTTACAGACAACTAGCAGGCAGTGTCAGGCCTTGATGAGCACTGGTTCTTCTGCTAAACTGCCCTAAGCCAGGTATGGGGGTGGGGCAACTGGAATGTGGCCTACAGCATTATCTCTTCCACTTACCTATAGATACAGCATAGACAGCAACCATCTGCAGATCACCCTGTAGCTCCCAGTAGGGAGCCCAAAGTAATCAAAGTCAGTGCCTGAACTTGGCCTACTGGGGAGCCCCTCCCAAGGGGCCACAAAACAAACACACCCAGAGGCTGGTATTAGAAAACAACAAAGCGACTTCTGACTAATCTCATAAACTACACACAGAAGGTGGTCTCAGCAAGTACACAAGCCTGCTAGGGAAAACCTCCCTCAGTGGGGACAGCCCCTACATAGCAACTCATACTCTGTGTGCACAGACAGTTCCCATAGTTAGCCCAAGCTTTAATCCCTTCCACTGATGTTCTAACACCAGTTAAAGGCTTAGCTACAACAGATCACACACAACCCACAAAAAGATCACATCCAGAGTCCCCAACACAAGGTGTCAAGGAGAGTGTGCCACTAGGTAGCATGGGACATCTTCCACATAAGACCATCTGGCCAAGGCTGAGAGATGAAACAAATATTCTTAACACATAGAAATGAACACAGAAAGGGTAATTAAACAGAAAACAAAGAAATATACCACAAATGAAACAACAAGAGAAAACTCCAGAAAATAAGCCAAATGAAATGGAAGCAAGCAACCTACCAGAGATAGAGTTCAAAATAATGGTTATAAGGATGCTCAATGAACTTAGGAGGAAAATGGATGACCTCAATGAGAACCTCAACAGAGAGATAATAAGCATAAAAAGGATATAGAAACCATAAAAAAAAAGACAGAAATAAAAAATATAATAACTGAAGTGAAAAATACACTAGAAGGATTCAACAGTAGATTTGATGAAGCAGAAGATTGAATCTGTGACTGGAAGACAAAGTAGCAGAAAACACCCAATCAGAACAACAAAAATAAAAAATAATTTTAAAAATTGAGGATAGTTTACAAGACCTCTTGGACAGCATGAAGCATAATGATATCTGCATCATAGGAGTACCTGAAGGAGAAGAGAGAGAGCAAGGGATTGAGAATCTATTTGAGGAAATAATGACAAGAAAATGTCCTAATTTGGCAAAGGAATTAGGCACAGAAGTCCAGGAAACAAAAAGAGTCTCAAACAAGAGGAATTCAAACAGACCCACACCAAGACACATCATAATTAAAATATCAAAGGTCAAAGACAAAAAGAATCAAAAACAGCAAGAGAAAGGCAGTTAGTTACTTACAAGGGTAGTTCCATAAGTTACTTACAAGGGTACCTTCATAAGAATGACTTTTCAATGGAAACTTTACAGGCCATAAGAGACTCACAAGAAATATTAAAAGTTATGAAGAATAAGAATGTACAACCAAATACTCTTTCCAGCAAAGATTTTGTTTAAAATGGAAGGTGAGATAAAGACAAGAAAAAGCTTAAGGAATTTTTCACTGACAAGCCAGTATTACAAGAAATGTTAAAGGGACTTTTGTAGGAAAAAAAAAAAAACGAGGGGGGAAGGAAACAAAACAGATACAAAAAACAAAGTGACAATAATGATGTACCTATCAATAATATTTTTAAATGTAAATAAATTAAATGCTCCAATCAAAAGACATATGATAGCCGAATGGATAAGAAAACAAGACCCGGGATAGTTGCATAGAGTAGTGGTTAGCATGTCTGCTTTACACACAGAAGGTCCTGGATTCAAGCCCCAGGGGAGCCACGGCCCATACCCTGGTGCAATAGGCCCCCTGGGTATGCCAGGCACTGGGTGTGCACACATGAGCACGTGGGAGGAGACATCCCATCTTTAGAGATCCAGTTCTTAAGGGGAGATGGCAACATTCGTAGGTCAGGGGTAGAAGTGTGTGGAGAGAATTAAAAAATAAATAAATAAATAAACAAAAATTAAAAAAAAAGAAAAAGAAAACAAGACCCATGCATATGCTATCTACAAAGTACACACTTTAGATCAAATGACACTCACATACTGAAAGTAATGGGATAGAAAAAGCTATTTAATGCAAATGGAAATGAAAAGTAAAACCTGGTGTAGTAATACTTATATTGGACAAAATAAACTTTAAATCAAAAGCTATAAGAGACAAAGAAAGACATTGCATAATGATGAAAGGATCGATAAATCGAAAAGACATAAACCTTGTAAACCTATATGTACCCAACATGGGAACACCTACATACATAAAGCACTTATTGACTGAAATAAAAGGAGAGACCAAGAGTAATACACTCAAAGTAGGAGACTTTAACACCCCATTGACACCAATGGGCAGATTTTTCAGACAAAAAAAAAAAAAAAAACAAGAAAACAATGGTATTAAAACACACTAGACCAGATGTATTTAAGAGATATTTTCAGAGCATTTCACTTAAAATGGCAAAATATACATTCTCATGGAACATTTTCAAGGATAAACCACATGTTAGGACACAAAACAAGTATCAAAAAATTTAAGAAGATTGAAATCATATCAACCGTCTTCTCCAATTACAATGATATGAAACTAGAAATCAACTACAAGAAAAAATATTGGAAAATACATGAACACATGGAGGATAAATAACATTCTACTGAACAATGAATGTTTAACAAAAAGATCAAGGAAGAAATCAAAAGTTACATAGAGATAAATGAAAATGAAAGCACAATGACTCAAAATCTATGAGATACAATGAAAGCAGAGTCTAAAAAATTACAAAAGATTAATAAAACCAAAGGCTGGTTCTTTGAAGAGATAAACAAAATGGATAAGCCCTTCACCAGACTCATTGAGGAAAAAGAGAGAGGACTCAAATAAATAAAATCAGAAATGAAAGGAGAAATAACTATGGACTCCACAGAAATGCAAAGGACCATTAGAAAATACTCCAACCAACAAATTGGACAATCTGGAAGAAATGGATACATTTCTAGTAATATATAATTTCCCAAGAGTGAGTCAAGAAGAAACAGAAAATTTGAATTGACCAATTAACACCAATGAAATTGAATCAGTAATCAAAAACCTCCCCCCAAAAAAGACCTGAACCAGATGACTTCATAGAAAAATTTTACCATATATTCAAGGAAGAATTAACACCTGTTCTTCTAAAAATTTCAAAAAATTCACGAAGAGGAAAGGCTCCCTAACTCCTTTTATGAGGCCACTATCACCTTGATTCCAAAAACAAAGACATTACAAAAAAAACAAAAACAAAAACAAAAACAAACTATAAGCCAATATGTCTTATGAACATTGTTACAAAAATCTTCAACAAAATGTTAGCAAACCAAATTCAGCAATACATTAAAAATATCATACACCATGATCAAGTTGAATTTATTCCTGTGATGCAAGTTTGGTACAATATCTGTAAATCAATTAATGTGATACATCATATTAACAAATCAAAAGATAAAATTATATGATGATATCAATAGTTGCAGAAAAAGTTTTCAATAAAATCCAGCATCCATTTATGATAAAAACTTTCAGCAAAGTGGGAATAGAGGAAACATATCTCAACATAATAAAGGCCATATAAAAAAAAAAACATATGGCTAACATTATTCTCAATGAGAAAATGCTAAAAGCATTTTCCTTAACATCAAGAATAAGACAAGGATGCCCACTTTCACCACTTTGCTCCAACATTGTATTGGAAGTCATAGCCATGGTAATAACACAAGAAAGAGAAATAAAAGGCATCTGAATTGGAAAGGAGGAAGTAAAACTTTTGTTATTTGCAGAAGACATGATACTATATATAGAGGACCCTAAAGATTCCACCAAAATACTGTTAAAACTGATCAGTGAATTCCGTCAAGTAGCAGGATACAAAATTAATATTCAGAAAGCAATGGCATTTTTATACACCAATGATGAACTTTCAGAAAGAGAAATTAAGAAAACAATCCTATTTACAATTGCATCAAAAACTAGAAAATATCTGAGAATTAAATTAACCAAGGAAGCAAAAGACCTGTTCTCTGAACATTATAAATCAGTGAAAAAGAAGTTAAAGAAGATACAAATAAATGGAAGCATGGGTAGGAAGAATCAACTTTGCTAAAATGGCCATACTACTTAAAACAATCTATAGATTCAATGCAATCGCTGTCAAATACTAATGGCATTTTTTTTTCAGAGAACTAGAATAAATAATCTTAAAATTTATATGGAACCATAAAAGACTTCATATAGCTGCTGCAATCTTGAGAAAGAACAAAGTTGAAGGTGTCACACTACCTGATATCAAACTACACTACAAGGCTACAGTAATCAAAACAGCATGGTACTGGCATAAAAACAGATACATTGATCAATGGAACAGTATAAAGAGTCCAGAAATAAATCCACTTGTGTATGCTTGTTTAATATATGACAAAGGAGGTAAGAATATACAAAGGAGTAAAGACAGTTTCTTCAGTAAATGCTGTTTGGAAAATTGGACAGATACATGCAAAAAAAAAAAAGAAAAAGAAAAAGAAAGAAAAAAGAAACTGGATCACATTCTTGCACTGTATACAAGAATAGACTCAAAATGGATTAAAGACTTAAATGTACATCCTCACACCATAAAACTTCTAGAAGAAAACGAAAGCAGTAATCTCTCTGATATTGCTACTAGTAATTTATTTTTGGATGTACCTCCATAGTCAAGGAGAACAAAAGAAAAAAAATGAGATTACATCAACCTAAAAAGTTTCTCTCAGGAAAGGACACCATAATCAAAATGAAAAGACAATCCACTGAATGAGAGAAGATATTTTTTTTATGATATGATACATCTGATAAGGAATTAGTATCCAAAATATATAAAGAACTCATACAACTCAACAATAAAAAGAACAATCCAATTAAAAAATGTGCAGAAGACCTGACTCCAAAGAGAAAATACTGATAGCCAATAGATATGTGAAAAGATGCTCAAGGTCATTAATCATCAGAGAAATGCAAATTAAAACCACAATGAGATGTCACCTCACATCTGTCAAAATGGCTATCATCAAGAAATCAATGAACAAGTGTTGACGAGGATATGGAGAAAAGAGAACCCTAGTACACTGTTGGTGTGATTGCAAATTGGTACAGCTGCTATGAAAAACACTCTGGAGGTTTCTCAAAAAATAAAAAAATGAATATGCCTTTTGACCCAGGAATTGCACTTCTGGGTATTTATCCAAAGAAAAATAAAACAGTAATTCATATAGTTCTATGCAGCCCTATGTTCATGGCAGCACAAATTACAATAGCCAAGGTGTGGAAGCAACCTAAATGTCTATCAACAGATGATTGCATAAAGATTGTTCATATTTATAATGAAATATTGTTCAACCATTAAAAATATGAAATCCTACTATTCACAATGACATGGATGGACCTAGAGGTTATTATGCTGAGTGAAGTAAGTGAGAGAGAAAGACAAATACCATACGATTTCACTTATATGTGGAATCTAAGGAACAAAAAGAAATTAATCAAAAACAGACTCACAAGTATAGAAGACAACATGGTGACAGACAGACGGGAAGTGGGTTGGGGGGTTGGGAAAAAAGGATGAAGGGTTAAAGAAGTAAAAATTAGTAGTTGATAGATGGTCATGTGGATGGGGTGTATGGCATAGGGATGCAGTCAGCATTAATGTAATGGCTCAGTGTAGACCCAGAGGAGGGAAAGGGCAATCAGATGGGTCATTTCATATAATATATAAATGTGCATCCAATGTGCTATATATTTGAAATTAATAACATAATACAATTTTAAAGAAAGAGGGCATAGGGAAGATACATTATGAACTGATTCTAAGTTTTGGAAGCTGAGAGCTGATTTAAACAGTGTTGGTACAAACACTTTCTATAGTAACTTTCTGTTCTCAGCCATTAGCTAACAGCTAATTATTTTTATATTTTTAATACAATATATTCTCATTGTTATGGCACCATTACTGTGATCTATTTGTTTAGCTTTTTATAGTTTCCATAACATTTTTATATATATTTATAAACTTAATCCTCAATGAGTCTAAGAAATAGCGAGGACAAGTATTATTATGCCCATTGTACAGGTAAAGAAAAACAAGTTCAGAGCGGTTAAGTGAATGGTTCAGAGTCACACATCCAGGTAGCTCCAGATATATAACTCAATCTGAAAGTATTTTAAATCATTCCCAATGTGCACTTGCTCTCAATATCACTCTTCCTCTCAATGTCACTCTCTTTACCTCTTTCTCCTACTCCACATTTAGCTACTTTTTAATAGTGAATTAGATGATTACTTCTAGGCATTAAGGGATAATATTAAAATGAAAATTAAAACTAGGTTGACACATGCTGGTATTTAAAGTTTTTTCTAACTTTTATATTCTTTCAAGTTTTGAACTTACTGAGGTCTTAGCTTATACTCTATTTCTTGTATCCTGGGAAAATCTATTTCACTACTATGTTCTGTGATAGGAGATACAGCTAATCATTTCATGGAAGTGTTTTAGCAAATTTGTTTATATTTATTTTGCTTAAATGTGATAATATTGGTATAAATACTTTAGAAAGAGATGATCTTTATAGTAGTTCAAAAGTAGATTTATATATGCTAAATTAAAGGAAACATCAATCAGTAGTTAAACTATTACAACTTGTAAAATAAAAATTTAATTCAAACAAAACATTCTACCTTAAAAAATTTATGCAGCCAAGTGTTTTAATTGCAAAAATGATAGTCGTGAAAGTTTATATAGTTAGCACTAATTTATTGTTAAAAGATCTTCATGGAAATTAAATTAGATGCTATATTTTATATCATCAGTAGTATCAAATTTACTAAGAATGTGGTGTGTCAACTTACTAATCATCAGAAGAAAGAACAAGAGAAAGTCTATGTTACTAGTCTGTGTTGTGCCAAATATTTTGTTTTCTTATCTCCTCATCAAGAAAGCAACTTCTACTTTGAACAGTTATTTTTGACAAAAACATACACATACCAGCATTGTGAATTCTACAGCTCAATGGATTTTTCAATTTTGTATTGGCTACTTGAAAGATTGGAAGCAAATGTGGGACATGAGAGTAGATTATTGTAGCACTTATTTTATAATTTTTATTTTCTCTGTTGATTACAAATCGCATTCATCTGATAAAAGTGAGCAAGGGAGATATGGAAGTAATTAAAGAATTAAAGAGGGTGGGAGTGTTATTCGATTAGAAAAACAACAAAATCGTCAGTGTTTGGGGCTTATTCAAGATGGGTGATTATAGGTTTATAATGTATAGTTGAGGTGGAAAAGGAGTCATTAAGGAATAGAGTTTAGGATGAGCTATTTGTGTGGCAATTAAATCCATCCAGGGTGGCTCATGGAAACAGAGGATAAAGATACTTTCCTCAAAGTGCTTTTTTTCTAGCCATAAAAATGCATTCTCTAACTACAAGCTTGCCATAGGTCTTGTCGGCACTAAATGAAAGAATGAAGGAAAAAAAAAACAGGAGATGTAGGTATTTCTTCAAAAAAAAAAAGTATGATTAAAAGTAGCTGAGGCAACTGGGAAAATATGTATAAAAAAAAAGTTCCAGTTTGTGGACCATAGTTGAAGTAGGCTTTTGTTGGCAATTTGGGAATCTAGCCACCATGTAATTCCTGGATCTATGGGAAATGTACTTTAACACGGAAGCATAGTCAACATCTTTATGTAATTTTTTAATATAACCTTCATTGAATTTTGGGAAAACTCTACTATAAACTGAGTTTGTGTGAAATGTTGTGTTAGAGTAGACATCAACAAACTTTTTTTCTGTAAAGGAATATAGTAAATCCTTGTGGTTTCATAGACTATATGGTCTCTGTCATAGCAACTCAAACCTTCTGTTTTAGTATGAAAGCAGCCATAAACAATATATAAATGAATGAATCTAATTGTGTTCTGTAAAACATTGTTTATAGACATTGAAATTTGAATTTTCCTTGACTTTCATGTGTCACGGAATAGCATTCCTCCTGATTTTTCCCAACCATTTAAAAATGTAAAAACCATTGTTAGTTATGGTTCTCAATTTTCTTTACATAAAATCTAAATCTTGTTATCCATTTCAACTCCAAATGAAAAAAAATGGATTATTTGAATCTGAAGAATTTAGTATATAAAGACCATAGATAGTTTAGCTTTATGAACACAATTCTAAAATACGAGGATTTATTAACTTTTTAATTAAAGATATTATCATAGTGAGTGGGAGGCAGTGGGTGGGATCCTATGTCAGTCTCCAAGATGATACCTTACCAATGATTCTCACTTCCTTGTATTTGAGTGGTCCTTTTCTACACAGCACAGGATTGACAAGTGTATCCAAGAGGATATTACAGAAATGACAGTGTGTGACCACTGAGTAAGTTGTAAAAGACATTACAGCTTCTGCTTTGCTCTTTCTTGGATCATTTACTCTTGTGAAAGCTAGCCATTATGCATGGGAGCACACAAGCAGCATTATAGAAAGGTCCAGATGGTGAGGTAGTGAGTTGAAAACATTTTCAAAACGAAAGTAAATGAACTACTACTGGGTGTGATGTGCTCTCTCGTATACTATGTTTCATTCTCAACTGTGATATAAAGATGGGGGGGACACAACTTTGCCTTAGAGATGAGAAAAAATCCTTGGAAAATGAATGTTTGAAGAAAATTATTTAGCAAAAGGCTAATACTTAGTATACAAACCTAGTAGGTAGCTGGATATGGGAAAAAACATTACCTCAAGCATCAGGAGTTCTGCATTCTAATTCTGATTCTGTCACAACCCTTGATAATTTTTTTGAAGCCCTGAGGCCTTAGTTTTTTAGGTACAAATGCATGGTTAGCATAGGTGCATTCTATCAGTCTCATGATTTCATGGGTACACGTTACTGCCTTCCTCAATCCATCACTTCAGAATTCATTACTGATTTGAGTGTTATCTGTTTAAAAACAAACAAAAATTGAACACAGATATTTGAAAAAAATCAGAATGTTTTGTTATTTTAAATTAACAAGTTCTGTGCTCCAAAATTTACTAAGTGTTTAACTAGACTTTCTCCCATTTAACAATAACTTTTCACTGCTTATGAGTGAATAGTAGTATTTCCTCTTTCAATTTTCAAAGGCACTCTCTTGCCATAACTGTGTAAATTAGGTTTGGTTTTCTAATGAAAAAAGTTTTTATATAAGGTGGTATGTGACATGAGATCTGAATCATTTCATTTTTGTTTAATAATCATTATTTTTTATGATACTGTAGAAATTTGCAATCTCACCTACCAACTTTATTTCATAAGTGCTTAATGAAATTTGACACTGCCCTAACTCTGGGTATGATCTCAATATCCATTAAACATCATAACACACATTTATTCTCTCTTCTTAATATATGAACCCCTCCACAGACTTTAAATCCAAACATATCCTAAGTAAGAATCTAAGTGTCATGACTGACTCAATATATTTAGAAACAGGAACAAAGAGGGTAATATTCTTGAGTATCAGCAATAGTGGTGGCATAGCTGACACAGAGGACATAATATTATGCCAAATTTTAAATCTTCAAAATGTCTAATCACAGATAGCTATTAGATGAAGCAGTGCCTATAGTGAACATAATGTGGTGGAAGTGGTAGGATATTAACTGAGAACTAGTAAATAAATTCATCTTCAATTATTTCAGACAGCCTCATTAAGACAAAAAAAATATGTGAAGAACCATATATATACATATAATGGTCAGTTCTAGTTACAGGAATATTTTAATGAACTCAAGCTGAAAAATTCCAGTTAGTGTACGTATTGTTAAAGGCACTAGAAGCTGACGGCCATATGTTCTATTCTGAGGGAAACTGAGCTATATCTTAAAGATGTCTGCATGCTGGCCAGGACACTTTTCTATACTCAGAAACATTTTGATTATTACTTTCATTAGGAAAAACACACATCATTGTTATGGTAATCGATCAACTACTTACAAAGGAAATTTAGGAGGCTATGTTACTAAATATAATATGCTTATAGATTTTCCTGAATAATGGAAACACACTTAAGGATTTGTTGTGGATTCTACAGAAATTCACTTCTAACACCTTTCAGGCATTTAAGTGCTCCTCTCTGTCCACTTTCTAAGGCAAAATTCTCCATTGTTACCCATCAAAGAAAAAAAAATAGTGCCTTATTTATTACAACAACTTCCTATTTTAAAATTTCAACTAACACTCAAAGGGAGATGTTCTCCACTAGGAAGTTCAATGATAAACGATAAATCTTTAACGTGTTTTTTTCTTTTTGTCTTAGAGTCAGCTTTTCTGATTTTGGATATACATGTACATTAATAATTGCTCCTTTCAACACTAGTTTAAGTAAACTTAACCAGAATTCTTTGTGGTATGACTTCTCAAAGTTTTTAATATGCTAATGTTAATTTTGAGTCTCCTAGAAAAGAATATAATATAAATCATTTACCAAATATATCTGATCACAGAGCCCACTTGAGAAAAAATGGCCCAGATCATATCTAGAAACTAAGGGAAGGGTATATGACATTTGGCATCACTCACTCTAAACAGTCTGAGCCATCCTTGCTACTTCTAGCTCCACAAATTTTTCAGTTTTAATGAAGCCACATTTAAATAATGATTCCAAACTCTTTCTTCTGTTTTAGTGAAACAGTGCAATAAATTAGAAATACTCTCTCACCATCTGAGCTAGGTACTTTTGATATTAACATTTTCATTAACAATTGATATACCCTTTTTGAACAACCCACTGTTTCTGTGGACCAAACTATTCTGAGAAATGGCTCAAACACAGCAGTTAAGCTCCTGAATAGCATTTGAAGATTCAAAATTGGCAGCAGTTAATTATGTTCTACAAATCAGCTATAGCTGAAAGAATGACACATTTGGCGTTAATGGGGCTACATTACCATAGCCACAAAGCCCATTCTCTCCACACAAACTTCCCTAGGCTTTTATGAAAGAGCTTTCTTCCCTAGGCTTTTATGATATTTTTGTGTGCCAAGGTTAACAACAAAATAGTTATCTAAAGAAAATCGCCTTCATGATATATTCTAATAAGTAAACTTCATCCATAGGCACAATATTTGTAAATTATATGACGCTTAAATTAGAAAGGTTTTTTATATTATCTAGAACTCTTTTTGAGCAATTGCTCCTGACTATACTAAACCTGAGAATTGATTTAGAGCCTGAATTTCAACAAAAACTTGAGGAGTGTTTTATTTTTTTAACCCAGGCTCTGCTTTTTCTTCTACCTTTCCAAATAAAATGACACTCTATCCACTTTTGTTTCTTCAAATATTATTTTCTTTTAAAGCACTCTTTCTAAGAAAAACCTGATATTGACTCTTTATACTCAATTATAAACATATATCACAGAAGCATAGAATTATGGGAGTTGGAATGTGTGAGCTTTCTTGAGAATAAATGATGGGTCTTATCTTCAGAAGAATTTCACACATCAGTGTCTTGCCTTAGGGATTCCCTTCCAAAATTTACTGGGAAAGACATAATCAAAGGTAAATCTGAATAAACTGATAAAATTCTCTCAATTCATAAAAATTCAAGGTGGGGTGGGGTGGTGGCAGTGGTTAGGTAATGAGTAAACTCTTAAAACACCTACAGGAACCAGAAGCTCTTGTTTAAAATGAGTGGTGGGAGCTCAGATTCAAGGTTACCATCATTTTCTGCTGAAATAAAAACTCACAATACCCTGGATATCTCTAAGGCATATTTATAGAGAATGTCATCAATTGAAAATATGATTTTAATTTAAATAAATGATGGCTAATAATTACACACACTCATATTCATAATGGGAAAGAGCAAGGACTTTGGAATCAGATAAACTGAGCTCTCTGGTTACCACCAGAAATGTAAACTTAGATAAATTACTTTAATCACCCTAGTCCTCAGTTTTTAATCTAACATGTGAGCATAATAATAGAACCCAAAATGTTTAACAAGCATTGTGAAGATTAAGTTCAGTAATGAATGTCAAGTGCTTAGCATACTGTCTGGCACATATTTGAAATTCACTAAAGTGTTACTGAGGTCTTGATTCATAATGTTCTCTGAGACTGATTTCTAGCAAAGATTACAAATGATGGCTTCATAATTACTTAAATGTACATTTGAAGGACATTTACTTTTTTTAATATTAAAATGACACGTTACTTGTTTAAAAAAATGTGGTTCCAAGGATACTTCAAGTCACACTTTCCAGAGGTGCCCATTATTACATTTTTGTATATATCTATCAAGAAATGCAAAAACATATATTAAATAACTTGTTTCTGACTAATTTATTGGGATTGCATTCAAATTTGATCCTTGATTTTTATTCTTTCTTGATACTAATACGGTTACTCATTTCCAGGTGTTACATATTTACTCATTTACTATCTCTAAATTCCAAAGAAATATTTTATTTTGTGTAGCCATTAAAAGAAGAACAAATATATACCCCAAACAATAAAGTCATGAGGAAAAATATACAAATATAGTCAAATATTTCAGAATGCAAAAAAAAAAAAAAGCACAATTGGTTTAATACTAAAAGTGTTTTTTCTTACTTTTGAGGAGGAGAGGGAGCAGGGGACACTCAAATCATAATTTAAAAAAGTTCTTTGTAGTTTATAAATTACCATATGGAAGAAATTGTATTTCTTATTGCAAATTACTCTCAGTTAATTTACAACATCCACATGAAGGAATTCTTTATGCAGTAATTAAAAAATAATAGCTACTCATAATAATTCATTTTTTGAGAAATAACTGCTAAAACCCAAATCATTTTTGATTAAATGGGTTCAATAACATTAAAGAAAACTAGGAATAAAATAACCTGGTATATTGTGCACTTGTACTCACTTATACTTACTGGTACTTCAAAGAAAATATCAAATAACTATTTATTAGAAGCAAAATATAAATATTTTCACTATCTTTTTATAAAATTATAGTACATATGTACCCTTACAACAATATGTGATTCTGGTAGCCTTGCCTCAGAAAATGGAAATGGAAATGGTTTAGAAAAGAATAATATGAATTATCTGTTTGATGTGGAATTTATTTATAAAAAGAATAGAAATTGGTACTTTAAACTCTATAAAAATAAAATTGGAAAGATAATACCTATCAAATCAAAATGTTAAATTTCAAAACAACAGTAAGGATTAATAATACTTTTTTTAAGTAATAAATTATGCTGGAGCCAGCCGGGCAGAGTCGAACAGTCCTGAGTGGGGGAGCGAGGGTTAGGAAAAAAGAGAAGAGAGAAAGATCTCGGGAGGGCATACAGTCAAAGCTGCAGCCTCGAGTTTATTTAGCATTTATTTAGCACCATATACTTATACAGCTTGAGTACGTGACAAACTGCTCAAAACAAAACCACAAGTATCCAGAAACAATAGCTGCGATTAACATGAATTAACATAAGGCCAAGAGAAAAACTCCTTCCTTGGAATTTCAGGAACTGATATTTCCTTACAAAGGTCTCCCAACATCTCCCCCTTTTTTATTTTTTAAAAGCCAAGGCCTTCTTAACCTTGGAGCTAGGTGACTGTGCCTGTCTTAGGCGACCCCTCACCAGGTTTGAAGCTTACCCGTCATCGGAACATGTATCTCTAGCATACATGCCCTGTCTTAGGTTGTTCAACCTCTGAGGAGATCTTACCCGTCTTTGACTACCAGCCCCTGCTAAGGGAGATTTCGCTTTCTGCCCAAATTAAGGTAGGGCTCGAAGCCTGACATGATGGAGGTCCACTTGGACATTAAGGATAGCTCTTATAAAGCATTTTACCAAAGTAGGAAGTAAGCATAAGACTAATAGTACACCAATTCCAATAATCAATACAGCATTAACATAGTGAGTTGTTTGTACAGATTGAGATAAGGCTATTGCAGTAGTAGTAGCTGTAGCTGTAAGTGATACAAGAGCACTTTTCTGGCGGCTCGAAGCTGTGTTGATTTCCTTAAGCACTTGCAAACCCCAATCAGAATACTAAGGTTCTGTAACATTTACAGGTAACATAACAAAGGATGGCTGGTGCAATACCATTACACTTGTACCATCAGACACATTAGACATACAAAATTAGACAAGTTACAATTAATACAACTAACATTGAAATGTTTTCCTCTTAGGGTGATATTAATGTTACCAACTAATAGTACATAAGGCGGAGTGACACATGCTGTTACATTGGCCTTTGATATATTAGCATACCCCTTTCTGGCAGGATGAACTTCACCCATGGCTGCAGCAAGTTTCTAAACATATGTCTGAGGACAGCCGGTGTCTGTCCCCCATAACCCTGCTGATAAGCTTTTATTCAAAAGCGTGCCCCTCCCGATGTCCGTCCTTTCCCCCAAACCAGTCCACAATGTACTTCCCCAATTCCAACACATTGTATCTCATTGGAGTGGTCACAGCACATCTCTTCCACACCACTCTGTAAAGATTTACTTCGTTCTCCTTTTCACATGGTGGAACTGATTGCG